>PVKP010011853.1:0-60174 GCA_004027715.1 Plecturocebus donacophilus | reverse complement strand
AGTGGCGTGATCTTGGATCACTGAAACCTCTGCTTCCTAAGTTCAGGCAATTCTCCTGCCTCAGCCTCCTGAGTAGCTGGGATTAAAGGCATGTGCCACCACATCCAGCTAATTTTTTTGTATTTTTAGTAGAGACGAGGTTTCACCATGTTGGTCAGGCTGGTCTCAAACTCCTGACCTTGTGATCCACCCACCTCGGCTTCCCAAAGTGCTGGGATTACAGGCATGAGATTCCACACCCGGCCTCTGGTAGGTTTTTATCAGCAGCATTAAAATGGACTAATACACTTACAATGCATGTTTGTGACCAGTCAGCAAGTACATGGAGCTAGGATATTTATTTCTTGGACAGGTTAACTAATTACATCGCAAATTTGCACACCCACCACAAATAAACATAATAATTATAAAAGCTCTGGGTACTCCACCACTTTGCATGACTATTATCTTTTGATCAATTATGTTATTTAATAATTAATTCAACACGATGTTTAGCATCTACTACTTAAAGAAAACTAGTGGCACACAGGATTAAATAAGTGATCCCTGTCCATCCTTGAAGGAACTCACAGACTTTGTGCATTTGTGTGTATGTGTGCATGTGTATAGAATTGCAGAAGGCTGGGATGGTCAATTATAGTACAATATGGTAATGCCTGTGATAATTGCTTACAAAGAGCTCTATAGGCACAGAAGGAAATCTATGTAACCACACTCTGAGATGAGGAAGGATTTTCAGAAAGAAGTGTATTCTAAATTTAGTTAGAGAAACAGAATTTTCCAAAAAAAAAAAAAAAAATAGGAATGATCTGGGGGTTGTGAGATATTTTAGAGCTGTGAAAAAGACAAGTATATTTAAAATGAGATAAGTAATTTGTGATCAGTGTGTTAAATTTGGTATGTATCTTACTGTTCAACTTTATGTTGGAATGGCTCTTTCTTTCTCTTTATTACCAATAGTTTCACTGCCCAAAACACATGAAATTAATATATTTTAAGAAGTAACATTTGGACATGGTTTCAGGCAAAGACACTACCACCAATTAAGGTAACAGGTTCTGATTAGAAATATCACTTAGAACAGTTTGAATTATGTACCATCCTGTTTAAACAACCCTAAACGTGTATACACCAAGTAAAAATGTTGAAGAGTTGATGTCTTACATACTTCCATTTTTGAACATGCACGATTTCCATATTTCCAAGCATTCTAGTCTTTCATATTTATGTTGTTTTAAAGTTCAGTGTGATAACGATATGTTTAAGAAAACTTTAGGTGCTAGAGGGGTAGGAGCTATGCCACAGTTTCCCTCAAAAGAAAAAACAAGTGAAGAAATAATACAGAAAGAAGAAAAAATCTTCCAAAGAATGATTCCCTTCTATCCCATTCCACCAAATATTGCACTGTCTGGTGTCCTCTTCCTTCTTTGGTAAGTGATTCAAATCTTCATTGTATTCCACTTAATGTATAATCCATATTTATTTATTTATTTATTTATAGGGTGTTATTCAGTTGATACGTTGTTTTGGTAAAGCTTATTTAGTTGTTTTAGGATAGATGTAATTTTTCTCATACGAACTACCAAAATAGTCTTTTACTTAATTGATTCTCATTTCAGGTCAGGATTATTTGAGATGAATAATAATAACGCCATTATTATTATTATGGGATAGATGTGTACTAGTTAAGCATGACATCATTAAAATTATTGGAATCATTGCATTAAATTTTCACTGACAATTAGTAAAACCTCTTTCATTTGTTTTTTGGCTCTGTGTATGTATATGTGTGTGTGCAAGTGTGTGTATGTTTTCTGGGAAATGCCTTCTTATGTTTTACGTTCTTTTTCTGATGGCAGAACTTCAAGGAAGAAGGTGTTCTTTATTGTAAATTTTGATTGAATTCTAGGATGTAAAGAAATCATAATTTCTATATAAGTTGCAAGTGTATATTCTCAGCTGGTTATTTTCCCTTTAAATTTGCTTATGGTGATTTTGCCATGAAGATATTATTTTTTCTTTTGAGACAGAGTCTCCCTCTGTTGCCTAGGCTGGAGTGTAGTGGTGAGATCTTGGCTCACTGCAACCTTCACCTCCTGGGTTCAAGCAATTATCCTGCCTCAGCCTCCCAAGTAGCTTGGAGTGTTCCATTATTCCCAGCTAATTTTTGTATTTTTAGTAGATATGGGGTTTCACGATGTTGGCCAGGTTGGCATCGAATTTCTGACCTCAAGTGACAGCCCACTTTGGCCTCCAAAACTGCTGGGATTACAGGCATTAGCCACCGTGCCCAACCAGATATGAAATATTTTTATTTATAGATCTCAACATACATTTAGAAAAAAAATCACAGCTATAATTTTTTTTTTTTAATTTGGATAATGTTTTCATTCAGTTTTTTGTTGTTGTTGACGATGATTAATGTAGCTTAGGGGTTTCAGCCTTGCGGGCTTACGACTATCTCAATGTTCCCGTTAATTAACACATTGTAAAAGTCACTAACAGAGTTCACAAAAGGGAGGCCTTTCCCATGGGGACTTACTATTTGTAGTAAGAAAGAAAGAAAATTTACATTTGCTACAAGCAGATAAATCCTTAAAAGGAAGTGAGGAAAAAGCTGAGACAATTCTAAATACTTCTCTCACTGTCTGAATCATTCAAGTCTACCCTTGAATT
Organism: Plecturocebus donacophilus; assembly: GCA_004027715.1. Lineage (NCBI taxonomy): Eukaryota > Metazoa > Chordata > Mammalia > Primates > Pitheciidae > Plecturocebus > Plecturocebus donacophilus. The sequence continues at coordinate 57,498 of PVKP010011853.1, read as the reverse complement.
ATTCTAACTCTATGAGAAGGGGCTCAGCACTCCTCCTTCAACAAATTATGAGAACTAATAAAAATTGGAAGTGGAAGAAATTAAATATAATGTATTTGACATCAATAAAGCAAAACTTATTCCTAAGTGACAGTATTTGTCACCTTTAAATTTCTCTAATTTCTATTTTTATTCAAGAAGATACATTAGTTTTAATTAGTATGTAATATCGATTTCAAAGATTAAAAACTTCAATAATTCTCTAGAAAGCTTTCAACAGATTTTACTTAATTGAAATAATTTGGTTGAAATATAGTTTTCATAAAAAGAATGAAAATTTGAAAACTAAAATCCTTAAAAGTACATTCCTAAATGTTTATTTTTTCAGTTTTCTTAACTTAATTGATAATACATCTTTCCATCGTTGATTGGCATTTTAAACTATAATTTTATGTTCTGGAACAAAAATAAAAAAACCTTTTCTATAAAAGAAATATATCCACAAATAAAAAAAGAAGTCCAGAATTTCTCTTTATTAAAGTAATATAGAAAATGTATGTTTTGATACTTAAAAAAAAACTATTGTACAATTTTAAGGTTTGTTTTCTGGTTCCAGATTTTCAATGATATATATTTGCTTCAATCCTGAAGGAAGTTTGTACAACTAAGTTCTTCTCTACCTTGAGATGTAAATGTTGCTACTCTTTTTAGCAATAGTTCTTTGATGTTTATCAAAACCTTCTAGTTGAGAAACACTAAGCAAAAATGCAGAAATAGCTGTCTTCAAACTATTTGTATTTAAGTATGTTTATGACATATGGGAAAAGTATTTTCACTATAAACAAATACATTTCACAAAGGACATTTTTTATCTTTGACAAAGACTTAGATAGAGATTTTGGTCATGTGTACATAATTATATACACTACAAAAGATGCATTTGATTATTTTGTCAATTCTGAGGTACCCATTGGATCAGACAACTTTATCAAAACATTAGTAAATCATTACCAAAACTTAAAACAATAACTACAGTTGATACGGTTTGGCTATGTGTCCCCACACAAATCTTATCTTTAAATATGATACTATAATCCATGATGCAATCCATGATAGCATCAGGGGGTGGTTTCCCCCATGCTGTTCTGGTGAGAGTGAATGAGTTCTCATGAGATCTGGTGGTTTTATAAGTGTTTTACAGCACCTCTTTCATACAATTTTCTGTCTCCTGTCCCAAGGTAAGATATGCTTGCTTTTCCTGGTGCCATGATTGTAAGTTTCCTGAGGTCTCCTGATCCAGGTGGAACTTCAAGCCATTTAAATCTTTTTTTCTTTATAAAGAACCCAGTTTGGGTCCGTTCTTTATAGCAGTATGAAAACTGACTAATACACTGGTAATTGGAAGCAGAAATTCAGTTTTCACTTTTATATCCCTAGTTCCTCACACAGAATTTTGTTCAAGTATACAATTAATAAATTTTAAATAAATTATTTATATACTCAAATTTCATCTTCCTCATAATAGTATAAAAATTGCCTATGACATATTGCTGGCTTCGGCATTTAAAATAAGCAAACTGTTTTTTGCTAATGCTGGCTTTTGATTTTTAAAATGTAGAATTTAGCCAGGCACAAAGGCTCATTCTTGCAATCCCAGGACTTTGAGAGGCCAAGGGAGGAGGATCACTTGAGGCCAGGAGCTCAAGACCAGCCTGAGTAACCTAACCAGACCCAGTTGCTACCAAAAGAAACAAACAAATAATTAGCCAGGTATGGTGGCACATGCCCAGGTAATCAGAAGACTGAGATGGGAGGATCACTTGACCCCAGGAGTTCAAAGGTGCAGTGAACTATTTTGTCACTCTGGTCTCAGGCTGCTATAAAGAAATACTCGAGACTGGGTAATGTATAAAGAAAAGAGGTTTAATTGACTTACAGTTCCACATGGCTAGGAAGCCCTCATGAAACTTAACAGTCATGGTGGATGAAGTGGAAGAAAAGAAACCTTATTCACAGTGCAGCAGGAAAGAGAAGTGCTGAGCAAAAGAGGGAAAGCTTCTTATAAAAGCATCAAATCTTGTGAGAATTCATTCACTATCACAAGAACAGAATGGGGGTAACTACTCCCATGATTCAATTACCTCTCACCAAGTCCCTATCAGGACATGTGGGGATTACGGGAACCACAATTCAAGATGAGAGTTGGATGGGGACACAGCCAAACCATATCAGCTATAATTACACCACTGCACTCCAGCGTAGGTGAAAGAATGAGACTCTGTCTCTATTTCTTTTTTTTAAATGGTGTAATCTATACATGAATATTTATGTCTGACTTTTATAAAAGAGCTTTTCTACACACTTTCGGTATAAATTTTTGCTTTAATAGTCTGTAAATAGTAATTTTAGCAGTAATAGGGACAGCCCACTGTCAGCTGAAACATAGTCATTACTGACACAATAGGAATACTGGAGGAAAAGCAAACACCTTGTAACCTTATTTATTCCTATAAACCTCTTTCTTCACTAATAATGTGACACACTGATGAAAAGAATGACTATTTGAATGAACTATGCATGATCAGGATCAGTCAGCTGATTATTTAAAATCCTTGAGTTGTTACATTTTTAAATATATTTTGAATCCTCTATAAAGTGTGCATTCCAATTTTGCATGATGTTATTCAGAGTGCTGCACTCAAGAAAAAAAATGAGTCTTTATTTTTCTAAGCAAAGCTTTGTAGCTCATAACTGTGGCAAGAAGCTTGGTCAAATCTAATCTCATTAATCATCCCAAAGATTAAATATTTTTGCATGGTCTTGAATCTATACAAATTTTCAGTTTCAGCAACAGGAATTGAAATTGGAAAGTGCCTGTGGCTCAGGATAAGTATAATTTATATGACTGTGATGAGGGTTTTGCCAGTGTACCTTTTCTTCCTCTTTCTGGTCTATTTCATTTTTTTTTTTTCCTTTGGCGCTACAGCTACTAAGCCAACAACCTCCATGTCTCTTCCCACCACAGGACTCTTCATTTCTCATATCTCCTCTTGCACTGACCTATTTTCCTCCATTTTAGCTCCAACCTAGAATTGAAAAGCTTTCTTAGCTATTATTCTCAGCAGTAATGGGCAGTTTTCCTTTGGAAGTAAGTGACTGCAATTGCCCCCTAATAGATTCTGTACTCTTTAGTCAAGAGTAATTGAATCTATTAATTTTCCCTGCTTCTTGGGCCAGAATGCACTTCGAAAGAAATAAGAGTGAGGAGAGGGATTAAAACTTCTAGGGATACTATTGAATAGCAGGCAAGGGATTGGGGGAAATGGTAAAGATGATTTTTCAAGAAAATTACATTAGAAAAGAAATTGGTACTCAAGGCCTTGGGAGTCCAGCTCTTACATTAGTGTGCCTTGGACATGCAGTCAAAGGAGACATGCAGTCAAAGGAGATCATTTTGGAGCTTTAAGATTTAATGACTGACTTGCTTGGTTTTGGACTTGCATAGGCCTGTGGCCCCTTTGTTTTGGCCAATTTCTCACATATGTAATAGGAACATTCCCCATTATCCAATGTCTATACCCACATTGTATTGTGGAATTAACCTGTTTTTGATTTTACAGACTCATAGGCAGAAGGGAGTCACCTTGTCTCAAATGAGACTTTGGACTTAGACTTTTGGGTTAATGCTGGAATGAGTTAAGACCCTGGAGGACTATTGGGAAGACATGATCGGTTTTGAAACGTAAAAAGAAAGTGAGATTTGGGAGAGAACAGCAGCAGAATGATATGGTTTGGCTCTGTGTTCCCACTCAAGTCTCATCTTGAATTGTAATCCCCAAGTGCTGAGGGTGGGACCTGGTGGGAGGTGACAGGATGGTGGGCGTGGTTTCCCCCACGCTGTTCTCATGATAGTGAGGGAATTCTCATGAGATCCAATGGTTTAAAAGTAGCAGTTTCCCCAGTGTTCTCTCCTGCCACCCTGTGAAGGAAGGGGGTACTTCCTTCTCTTTTGCCTTCTGTCATGATTGTAAGTTTCCTAAGGCCTTCCCAGCCATGCAGACCTGTGAGTCGATTAAACCTCTTTTATTTATAAATGGCCCAGTCTCAGGTAATATCTTGTTAGCAGTGTGAAGAACTAATACAATAGGTTTCTTTGATCCTTGAGATTCTTGTCTATGATCTAGGTTACCTATTCACTGACAATCATAAATTTGAATTCTCTTTGATTTTATCCTCCACGAAATTGTTTGAAAATGGATTATCATTTGTCTGCATTTTTCCTGCCTGCTTTTAATTGCATAACGTATGCAGAAACCATGCACAGGATTTGGTGGAGCAGCGTACATAGAACATGCATTAGAGGGCATATGTTAAGTCTTCACAATGAAACAAACAAGCAGATCAATGGTGGAGTATTAATTCACATAAATTAAATAAAAACTTTCAATTACTTGTAAATACTTACTGCTAACAACATTTCTTTACAGTTACAAAGTACTATATCTGGATCTTCTCCTCATTTTTAAGGATGAAAGAAAAGCAAAGGGATGTAGATCTAGATGTCATTTTGATGCTTAATAAATTAAGGAAAGCTGTGTGGATAATTAATAATATAATGCAAAAATTAAATTTTGCTAATTTCAATATCATATTTAAATGACTAGGTTTTTCTTTTAGGACCTAGGTTCAAAACAGAAGCCACATTTTGGATCTTTTAAACATTGTAACATGTTTATGAATATGCACATGCCACTTTAAATGTTGTATCAGGAGGAATGTTCATAAAATACCATGGAAATGATCCATTTTGTTTATAACTACAAGAAACACACTATCCCAGTGAATTTCATCCTGAGGTAAAGACAAAGGTGTGAGTAACTAGAGATGAATGGTAATGAGTTCAGCTCGGTTCCCTCCAAACTTTGCTAAGTCTCATGGCTCACACTGGATTTAATAAGCCCAGTAGAAAATGGAGTTAGAACAGACTTTGTTAAAATCAGATAACTCACTGAAAATTGGTGTTCTCAGGGAGGTGAGTTAAAAATAATAGTATGAATAAAGGCTTTCTAGAGCCATACAACTGACAACTCACAACGTAAGGGAGTAAATACAGATGTTTTCATTCCAGAATTATTTGAGAAAATTTAAAGTGCAAAATGATTGCAACATACAATGTTGTTGGACTTGTGATTAGTTTAATATTAAAAATTTATAAAAATGTGTTCAATTTTCTAAACAAACAAATGAAAAAAGAAGTAGCCAGGGTGACCAGTCCTAGCCCAAATGTAAGGCATTTTCAAATTGTGAATGGGGCTGTGAAATGATATGAAGCAAATGATTCCTTAAGTACCAGAATTTGACAATGAGTTGAGACTCAAAGCATCATGGGGGTAAGCAAAGAATCATTTTATTATTTTATACGATTTCTCCTCCCTGCTTTTTTTCCATCAGAACAAGGCACGTTTGCTCCTGATAAATCTCTCCAAATGATTTTAAAATCAGAAATGTATTTACATGTCACTCACTGGAATAGAGTCTCTCGTATATCTTGTGTCTGTATGAGGTCACTCCTGATTATTTTTCTCTATATATTTGTATTAAGAAGTAAATATTTGTATTTGTTTGTTTTAATCTTATTTCATTATACATTGTCACTATATCTAAAGGTATTCACTCTTCCATTTCTTCACAAGCTATACCCTCTAGCTTTTGTAAAATTTTCTCAAAGACTGATATGCTTTCCTTTTTCATCTTCCTGTACAAAAAATGTTATATCACTAGCAGATTTACAGCCATGATTTAATTACAATGTATAGACTTGTTTCTAAAGTCTAGTATTCTTGATAGAGTAAATTTCTGTCCTGACTCCACAACTTTAACTTTTAGTTTCTGGCTGTACTTTGTTACATTCTAGTTCACACTTACACTCTTTCACCTTCCCCTTACCATTCTCTGCTTTATATATTTCCTACCTTGGACTACTTTCTTCTTGCTCATCTACCTATCATGATTAAATTGGTCACCACTAAGTGCTACTAATTTTTCCTTCCTAAATGGTTCTCAAATTCTCACTAAAATTGCTCTAGTTAAAACTATCATGGCTTGTTACTTGGATGGCAAACTCATCAATCTACCAGTTCATCCTACTTTCCTCTACTCACTTCTTCTTACTAGACCCAATACAGCCTAGTCGCAGATAATCTCCATTATTGTATTTTCCTGCTTGCAAAACAGTATGTTTTCTATTTGACATTGGCAGCCTGCTATTTCTAATTATATTTCTAAAACACTGTTTTGAAATATTAATTTTAAAGTATACCTTTTATGTATGGCAAGTGATAATAAGGTTTACATTCATAGTACTGTTGTAGCTATTTTAAATTTTTTCCTTATATAAATTTAAATAAACTTTAAAACATTTCAAGTGAATAGTAAGTCACTTGAAATATATGGATGCAGTCTGAGAATCATTGGCTGATGAGATAAATTCCATGATCCTTGGCACAGTGAAAATAGCTTTTAATATTTGAATTTTATGTATTGCCTCTAACAAATCAAAGGAAGGAGACTTTGATGCTTTCTTCTGACTCATGCATCTCCTGCACACATGCATGTGCTCACACAGGCACAACAATTCTCCTTCTTTTACCTTTCCTCATGCTCACCTACTCTGAGTCCTTGATCAAGTAATCTTTCATTTGTGCTTAGGGGTGACTTATTCTTTGTGAAATTTTTAGTCTCAAGATTCATTCAGTGTTATTGCCCTGTTTATAAGTTTGATTAACCTTTAAAATTGTTTTTATTTATTAAGCAGAAGACCAGTATGATACGTTGTGTAAATCCTTGATTCTGATGTAAATCATTGTAAACTTAACTCTGGCTAGGAGGGGGAGCTACCTGAACCCTTGCATTCCATGCGTGAGGTGGGGCCTCAACCTGCTTCAGCTAGCCCTCTGTGGACTGTACCCATTGTCTAACTAGTTCCAATGAGATGAACCAGGTACCACAGTTGGAAATACAGAAATCACCCGACTTCTGTGTTGACTTCACTGGGAGCTGCAGCCTAGAGCTGTTCCTATTTGGCCATAATTTATAGATGCAATGTTATCCCCATCCAGCTCCCATTGACTTTCTTCACAGAAAAAACTACTTCAAATTTCATATGAAATTAAAAAAAAAGCCCACATAGCCAAGACAATCCTAAGCCAAAGAACAAAGCTGGAGGCATCACACTACCTGACTTCAAACTATACCATAAGACTACAGTAACAAAAACAGCATGGTAATGGTCCCAAAACAAATATATAGATCAATGGAACAGAACAGAGGCCTCAGAAATAATGCCACCCATCTACAACCATCTGATCTTTGACAAATCTGACACAAACGAGCAATGGGGAAAGGATTCCCTATTTAATAAATGGTGCTGGAAAAACTGGCAGCCATCTGCAGAAAACTGAAACTGGACCTCTTCCTTACACCTTATACAAAAATTAACTCAAGATGGATTAAAAACTTGAATGTCAGACCTAAAATCATAAAAACCCAAGAAGAAAACCTAGGCAATACTATTCAGGACATAGGCAGAGGCAAAGACTTCATGATTAAAACACCAAAATCAATGACAACAAAAGCCAAAACTGACAAAAGGAATGTAATTAAACTAAAGCGCTTATGCACAGAAAAAAGAAAAAAAAAAAAAAAACTATCATCAGAGTGAACAGCAAACCACAGAATGGGAGAAAATTTTTGTAATCTATCCATCTGACAAAGGGCTAATACCCAGAATCGACATAGAACTTAAACAAATTTGCAAGAAAAAAACAACTCCATCAAAAAACAGGCAAAGAATTTGAACAGGCACTTCTCTAAAGAAGACATTTATGCAGCCAATAAGCATACGAAAAAAAGCTCATCATGACTGGTCATTAGGGAAATGAAAATCAAAACCACATTAGGATACCATCTCACACCAGTTAGAGTGGTGATCAGTAAAACATCAAGAAACAACAGATGCTGAAGAAGATGTGGAGAAATAGAAACGATTTTATATTGTTGGTGGGAGTGTCAATTAGTTCAACCATTGTGGAAGACAGTTTGGTAATTCCTCAAGGATCTAGAACCAGAAATACTATTTGATCCAGCAATCCCATTACTGAGTATATACCCAAAGGATTAGAAATCATTCTACTATAAAGACACATGTATATGTATGTTTTTTGCTGCGCTATTCACAATAGCAAAGACTTGAAATCAACCCAAATGTCCATCAATGATAGACTGGATAAAGAAAATGTGGCACATATACACCGTGGAATATCATACAGCCATAAGAAGTGATGAGTTCATGTCCTTTGCAGGGACATGGATGAAGCTGGAAACCATCATTCTTGGCAAACTAACACAAGAACAGAAAACCAAACACTGCATGTTCTCACTCATATGTGGGAGTTGAATAATGAGAACACATTGACACAGGGAGGGGAACATCAGACACCAGGGCCTGTCGAGGGATGGGGTCTAGGGGAGGGATGGGATTAAGAGAAATACCTAATGTAGGTGATGGATTCATGGGTCCAGCATACCACCATGGTACGTGCATACCTATGTAACAAACCTTCATGTTCTGCACATGTACCCCTGAACATAAATAAAGTATAATAGTAAAAAATTTAAAAAATTAATTCTGTGAAATCTGAATGTTCTACTACTTCTGGTAATGTCTACTAATATTTTTCTAATATTTGGATTAACTGAATTTCCCAGAAAATAATTAATCAATTATCACTTATTTTATCTTTGTTTTTGTTTTATTTATTTATTTGAGACAAGGCCGCACTCTGTCACCCATTCTTGAGTACAGTGGTGCAATCACAGCTCATTGCATTGGTGCCTGCAAGGTTCAATTGATCCTTTCACCTCAGCCTCCAAGTAGCTGGAACTACAGGCACATGCCACCATAACTGGCTAACCTTTGTATCTTTTATAAAGATGGCATTTTGCCATGTTGCCAAGGCTGGTTTTGAAGTCCTGAGCTGATACAATCTACTTGTCTCAACCTCCCAAAGTTGGAATTACAAGTGTGAGTCACCATGCCCAGTCTTATTTCCTCTTGTATCTATTTCTTTAGAACACTTACACACTGTTTGGAGGAGTGTAAATTAGGTTCAATAATTGGAAAAGACATTGTGGCAATTCCTCAATGACCTAAAGACAGAAATACCATTTAACCAGCAATTCCTTTACTGGATATATACCCAAAGAAATATACATTCTTCTATTATAAAGACACATACACATGTATGATTATTGGAGCATTATTCACAATAGCAAAGACGTAGAATCAACCTAAATGCCTGTCAACAGAAGACTGGATAAAGGAAATGTGGTACAAAAATGCCATGGAATACTATACAGCCATAAAAATGAATGATATCATGTCCTTTGCAGGAACATGGATACAGCTAGAGGACATGATCTTTAGCAAACTAATGCAGGAAAAGAAAAACAAATTCTTCCTGTTCTCACTTATAAGTGGGAACTGAGTGATGAAAACACATGGCCACATAGAGGGGAATAACATACACTGGGGCCATTTTGCAGTATGCGAATGTAGACAGTATGCAAATACAGACAGGTACTGTGTGGGGAAGGAACTAATACAGCAGGTCTGAAGTAGTTACTTTCAAAAACTGCCTTTGTGGGGTTGGCCCTTGGATAGCAGCCTGGAACCTGGCTGTTCTTCCCAAGCTGGGCTGCTGAACACCTGTTTTCCCTCCTGAAGTCTGAAATTCCAATAGCTGTGGCTAGTTTCAGCTTCTGTATGACTGGCCCCCTAATAAAAACCTTGGACTCAGACACACCCAGGCATTTCTGGGTAGAAATATGGAACATGTGTCATTGTATATTGCTGCTGAAGGAAGAACCTCATGATGTGTGACATCTGTATTTGTGTAATGGGGAAAGGGGTTGAGGAAAATAGAGGAAGTCTATGCCTACATTCTTAAAAATTCAGCCTTCACATCTTTTAGATTACTTCATTCATTAATTTTGAGATTAATAAATTATAGCTGTGAGTTTTGAGTACTGAGGGTCCTCCAGCAACTCACTGAACCTGTGCATGTTCTTAGGACCTCTAACACACACACAGACACGCACACACACACACACACACACACACACAGCCAATACTTAATCTTCATTACTTGCAAACAAGAGGACATTTCCTATTCTGTTATCTCCTATTTTATTTTCTACCATTTAATTTCATTTTTTTCTATAACATTGTATTCTAATTAATTCCCTTTTAATTAAGTCCACATTTAAACTAAAAGCACATTTGTACTCCACTATGCGATTTCATGATGCACTTAATGTGAGTCTGTTTCAAGTAGCCTACCAAGAAGTCATCCTAATCTGCCTTACATTGGTCACATCACCTGCAGAAAAGCACACAGAATCTTTCCCTTTTATGAACTTTTGTGCTAATCAGTGCCAGAAAAGACATGATGTTAATGTATTAGTTATTCATTGCCATCCAACAATTGCTCCAAAACTTACTGGCTTAAACAGCAAATATTTATTATTTCATAGTTTCTAAGGGCGCCTTTGGCTCAGGATTTCTCACTGAGCTGCAATCGTAGTGTTAGCTCTCACTACAAAAGTTTTAAGGTTCATCTGGGAAGTTGGCTTACACATTCACACACATGGCTGTTAGCAGATCCTTGCTGGCTGGTTTCCAGAATCATCAGTCTTTGTCTTAGGCCAGTTCAAAACATGGCAGCTGGCTTCCCCCAGTGGGAGAGAAAGCAAAAAAGATAAGCAAAAAGGAAACCAAGCTTTGGTTGTAATCTAATCTTAGAGAAGACATACCAACACTTTTGTTGTATTTTGTTTATTAGAAACGAGTCAGTAAGTTCAGTCACACTCAAGGGATGTGTGTCACACAAGCGCATGAACAATAGGAAAAAAAGGTCTTTAATGGCCAGCTCAGTGTGCGCCTCCCATAAGTAGGAAGAAATAAAACACACATAATGAAGCTAAAAGAGTTATAAAATGTTGACAGGACATGGTCATTTCTGTCCTATACTTTATTTTCTTTTTAAAAATATTATTTACGAGTCTCACCTGCAGTCGTCTTTATTTAAAAGGCTGACTGGTGACTAACTGTGCCAGGTGTTTATTCTTAAAAGCAGTTGTTAGCTTCTAATGTGCCATAAATGTATCCTTTAATTTATGCTATAATTATTTTACTTTTGTAGCACAAAGGCAGATTTATATGCAACTTTATTTGCTACAACTTGATTTTTGTGCTTGGACGAGGATAAGGGGCAAGGCAAGAAAGAAGAAAGAAAAATGGTGAAATCAAAAAAAGAAAGTATTATTATAATTAAAATGCATTTAATATTCATTATGTCATCCTAAGAATCACTTAAATATATAATACAAAAATGTATCATAATATATAAATATATATACCATTCCAAGTATTCTTGATATATATGAAATACATATTATAATTGATAATACTTGAAGTATTTTAATAAATACAATATGTAAATATGTACTATAATGGTCACATATAAATTTATAAAATATAAAATGTTATATATTTAATTATGAAATTATAATTATATACAGTTTTATATATACATAGCTATATATTTAAATAAAATATAAGTTTTAATGTATATTTCCTTTTTCTTTTGAAGAAGGTAATATTATTATTTCCATGCTAAAATAAGAACCTGAAGATGCATGGGGGTTCAGTTTACTCCATCAGAACAAGATTTTTTACCCAAAGAGTCTAGTTACAGAGTGCACATTTCACTCCATGATGTCCTCCTACATGGATTTGAACATAGAATCATGCATATAACATATTTAAAACTCAAATAATGTGTATTTCAAAAAAAACTTCAAATTAGAAACTATATGTTAAGTACATAAGTCAGAAAATCAGTAAGTATTGGTCATATGAATAAAGGAATATCATAGTTTACTTTGAGTTTTCCTGGAATTGGCCTAAAATAAAAATATAGGTTATAAATTAGATACTTGCCTTGTATATGTGAGAGAGAAAATAAAAGGAAAAAGAGAAAAAATAAATAAATAATGAAAAAAGGAAAAAATAAAATTTTAGAGAATTTTAGTTTTAACTTGATATTATAATTAAGGTGGCAAGATGGATTTTTACACCAATAGTATGTTACATATTATAAGCAGTTAAAGCACAGCCTAATGAAACGTTTGAAGTTCTAGAATTAAAGTGATATAATAAAGAATGAAAAATTTGTAATATCGAATATAATATAATTGTATATACCCCAGGAAAACAAGATTTGTAGAAACAAATTAATCATGTTCAGAGTTTAAAAATGTAGCAATAATATACAATAACACTTATTATAAGAATACAAATGTTAATGTGAACATTTCCATTTAGTTAAAAGAGATAAATTTATAGTTATTTCACAAACGTCTGCAGGGTTCTGGAACAAAGGAACTTATTGGATTTAATATATTTCTCATAAAAGTGTCTCAGAAGTATTAATTTCATGCTTGACACAACTTTTCATAGGCTTGGTGATTTTATAGCTCTGATTTACAATAGGCTAGTTTTGTTGGATGATAAATTCTCAAATTACCAAAATTTTAAAACTGAAAAGAGATTTCTTTCTTAAATATAACAAGGAAGTTAGGTTGGCTCAGTATGAAATATGAACCTTGAAGTGAGTTAATTTTACCAATGATGATGTAACTATAATAGTTATATATTTGTAAAAAGAAAATATAAATTAAATATAAAACAGTTTTCTTAATTTTCTTTTTATGTACTTTTAGTGGCTTTATTTGAAGTACATGAAAATCTCAGACACAAAATAATCAAGAATTTAGGAATAAAGGAACAAAAATGACATAAATATTTTTAGAACAATAGCAGTTTCTAAACTTTTAATAAACAGGTAACATTCAGAATAAGCCTGTTTTTAAGTCAAGTGATGTGTGGCTCATGAGAAAAGTACATCTTCCAAAAAAACCCAAATATTACAAATAATGCTAAAACTATTGTATAGTGATTGGACAGTTTATTGCAAAGAATGAACAAAACAGGTTTTGTTGGACAGGTGACATCTAGAAGAGAATAGATTTTCACTTATAAAGAAATAACAGAGGGAAAAATGCCTAGTTAAGGTGGCCTAGTGATAGTAATTATCAAAACTAATAACAGCATCAATGAGGGTTAAGATGAATTAACTTTTCTTAACATTTGAGAAGAAAGTAGGTACAAATCAACCGTCTCACAGTTCTCAAAGTGTCTTCTATTTGCCAGTCTATAAACAGATTAGTCCAAAGCCTTACACTTCCAAAAAATTCAGTCCTTACAAGTTAGAAGCATAACCTAGCAAAATTATCCAAATCTTTCATTTTATCCATTGGTTTTATATAATTCCTTGGATATACGTGGAATAAAAATGAATTCCTTTTCTGTTTGGAAATCTTTCAAATATTTGAAGAAATATATATTAACAAAATATTGCAGATATACTATTGTTTATCTGTACTACAACTCTTTTCACTCACATCTTTTTCATAATATTAGCCAGATTTGGGGCTAGGGAAGTTTGCAAAACCAAAGTAAATTTACCTGAATGTAACTTTTCATGTGTTTTGTGAACTCCTAAATTGATGGAACCATTGTATAAATCTAAGAGACTACATCCCACCACTTGGTGGCATTGAGATTGAGCAAGAAAGGAGTCATAGACTCATGGAATCCTGGTAGGCACAGAAGAGTCATTTATCTTAGTAATCAAACAACTTTCTACTGAGAAGACATCTATGTTAACTACAAAATACTAAGTATAAGGGGCCTTTTGCTCTTCAATAGGTACCAAGTAAGCATCCCAAATTCTAACAGGACCCTGTGGAGGAGGGAGCCCCAACAATATCCAACTACATATATATATATATATCTATATATCTATATATAGTTTAGAAAATTTTATAGATATATAGTTATATATAAAATAATGTGTATATATATATATATATAATTTGGAAAGTATAATTTTTTTTATATATAGTGATATATATATAATTTGGAAACTATATATATATATATAACTATATATAGTTATATATATAATTTGGAAACTATATATAGTTTTTATATATAACTATATATAAAATATATATAAATCATGTTATGTATATATAAATTCCATAGCAGTTACATTCTCCCTAAGATTTCTTTTCTTAAAACTCTAAGCCTAAACTCCATTTGATTCTTCTTGACCACTAGTCTTCCAAGCAAGAAGGAAGAGTATAAGAGCATAAATCTAGAGCCAGAAGGAAAATAGATTGTAAGTCTGCTACCAATTAAAAGGTTCTTCACTCAAGTCTAAGTTTTTGCAGGTATAGAACAAAAGACTAATGATATAAGGCACAATTTGGAATGCAACCATGAAGAACCTACCAATAAAGAACAGAATATAAGGCACTGCTGCTTGATAATTCAATCCACATTTAATTCTTTAAAAAAGAGATGTGCAATTCCCGTTAACGTAGGAAGACATTGCTCAAGCTAATGAGACTATATCAAACATAGTTTATCAAATCTGGCACTCTTCATTTTGTGTCATAGTAACTGTATTAGTTACTCACACTGCTATAAAAACATACCTGAAATTGGGTTATTTATTTATTTATTTTTGAGATGGAGTTTCACTCTTGATGCCCAGGCTGGAGTGCAATGGTCCACTATTAGCTCACTGCAACCTAGACCTCCTGGGTGCAAGTGATTCTCCTGCCTCAGCCTCCCGAGTAGCTGGGATTACAGGCATGCACTATGCCCGGATAATTTTTTTGTATTTTTAGTAGAGATGGGGTTTCTTGAATCACAGTTCTAAATGGCTGAGGAGTCCTCAGGAAATTTACAATCATGGCAAAGGTGAAGGGGAAGCAAGGCAGGTCTTACATAACACCAGGTGAGACCAGTAAGTGAAGAAACCAGACACTTTAAAACCATCACATCTCATGAGAACTCACTCACTATCACAAGAACAGCAAGAGGGACATCCACCTAAATGATCCACTTACCTCCCACAAGGACCCTCCCAATTCCATGTGGTAATTACAATTCAAGATGAGATTTGGGTGGGCACACAGAGTCAAACCATATCAATAACATTTCTTAAATGAATATGCATTGTCTCTAATCAGTGATGCATCAGAGTTCATTGGAGACACTTCTCATTTTAGTCACATAAACAATGGTAATGCCCATATAAGCACTTTTTTACAGTTTTGTCAAATCTATTCCCATTTGCAATAGGTGCATTGAGGTTTTTGTTTGTTTTTTGAGATTGAGTATTTACTCTGATTGCCCAGACTGGAGTACAATCTCATGATTTTTTCTCACTACAACCTCCACCTCCTGGGTCCAAGTGATTCTCCTACCTCAGCCACCCAAGTAGCTGGGATTACAGGTGGCCACCATCATGACCCACTAACTTTTGTGTTTTTAGTAGAGACAGGGATTCACCATGTTGGCTAGGCTGGTGTTGAACTCCTGACCTCAGGTGATCTGCCTCCCTCAGACTCCCAAAGTGCTGGGATTACAGGCATGAGACACCACACCTGGCCTGAGCTCCCTTTCGGTTACAATTTGGCTTACTGCATATCATGTTGACAGTGGTAAGATAGGTTGGCAGAAAACAGAAATGTCTACTTCTCATCAGTTTTATTTTTTGTTGCAGTTTGTTTTCCACCTCACTATTATTAAAACGTGTCATGTCTTTCTGCTTTTTGGCATACACATAAATGGTGGTTATAACTACTTTATAGTTTTCAAGTTACAACTTGAAATCTGGTTTTACAAAGCCAGACAAAATCTAGGTAATAATTGGTTAAAGTCTGGCTTTGTAAACTTGGTGAATTTGAGTCAGTTCTGAGGAATGTGTTCATTTTTGTTGAGTTGATGAAATACCATCTCTGATGGAGCCTGTGGTTAGGAATCAGATGCTAGGTCACCAGTGTAATTATACCAGCACAGCCGCTGGTACAGTTACACTGGACATTTCTCCTGGTGGCACTCATAGACATTTTATAACCATCACCTATCAGACTTTAATTATTTACATAAAGGAAATAATGTATATAAAGCAGTTATAAAGTATTAGGTACCTCCTAGGTCCCCAACAGCAGTGATTTTCACTTTTTGGGTTATCATTCTCTAAATGTATTCTTATTTGACCATGCACCCCAAGGTATGGTATGCAGAAATGACTTAGGTACCCGGAAATCACTTCTTCAATCTGGTTACTATATTTCTGTTCATGAAATATATTATCCCATTAGTTCTGTTGGAGCAACATTACACTATTGATTCATATTGATTTCACTGCCAGGGAGAACCTGCAATCTCTCCAACACATGCTCTTCCTAAGTGAGCCTATCCTTTGCAGGGTGAGCTTTTTAGATGTGGGGTTAAAACCTTACATTTATCAGTTTCAAAATCTTCTTATTAGTTTTGGCCCTTCACTCTTTGTTGTCCAAATATTATAGATGAGTTTTCTGCTATACAAATTATGTACCATGCCTTCCCGCTTGTTGGCATACACATTGCTGGTGGTTATAGCTACTTCATAGTTTTCAAGTTACAATGTTAACTGGTTATAACTACAATGGACATAGTTTATTTTCTAAAGGAATGTGCTAGAACCTTCTTAGGCTGACATCATTGCATACTGTCTCTTACCTGGTTGTGAATCAATACATTTTTATCATAACATCTACAATTATGTCTTAGTCACCAGGAGCTTATGAATAATGCTTTCATGAAAAGCAACCTACTATATTTATTTGACCTATTTTTCTAATATTCTTATTTAACAAGAAGATAAGCTGCTATGATGTAGTCTTAAAAACCTTTGCGTAAGTCTCAGGAACATCATAAAGCCTGATCCCATCATGTGCCCTCACTCTTTAATGGCTTTTTTTTTTTTTAATTTTGGTACATTTTCAATCCCATTTATGGAACCAACACCAAAAAAGTATAAAAATTACAAAAATTCCTCCTCCTCCATTCACAGGCAGTACATCCTGGCAATATGTGTTAACAATTTGTTATGCTTCTTAACTACTTCTTTCTCATTACTATTATTGCATTGATTTTAGGGCTATGCATGTCTAATAAGAATCATCACAAGTTTTCTGTTAATCTTCATGCCTCTTATGTTGCATCATATAAATACTAGCTCTACAGTGTTACTGGAAGGAATATGCTAAACACTCAGTCTCTCTTGCCCTAGTTGCTTTCTACCTCTCAAACTCCCCATATCTGGCTTTCCATGATCACCAATATTCCAAAATGACAATTTTACTGAAAAGCTCATATGTCCAGAAAGAACCACATAGTTTATGCATTCATGTTTTCCACATGCGATTCCTTCTACCTGGAAGCCATGGCTTCTCCATTTAATCAGATTTCAGCTCCTTCAGAATCAACTGGACTCACAGACAAGGAGGTGGATGATCAGTTTCATTAGCAGTGAAGGAATATTTGAGTACCAGGAAAGAGTCCACTGGATTTTGAATGCCTGCCATACTCATAGCTCCATCAGAATAAAATAGCCAATGTAATTCTGCACACAGGTTTATGTGCTTTGTGTCACGTGACCTGCTGACTCTGACTACAACTTAACCAGAGTAGAGTCTGGGTCTAGAGTCAAATAAGTCAACTGTGTGATGATCTGCTTACCTATGACTTGAGAAAGTTGTCCAATAATGAGACCAACAGGGTCAGCAATAGTCACAGAAAAGGACCAAGATTTAGAGAGAATAGAAAAAAATAGATACAGAAAAACAGAGACAGGGGAGTAGCAGACTGAATATTGCCCCACCCTCTCCAATATACACATGCAAAGGTGTCCATGTCCTAATCCCTGGAGCCTGTGAATATGTTACCTTATACGGCAAAAAGGATTTTGCAGATGTGATTAGATTAAAATACTTGTGGTGGAGAGATCATTCTGGATTATGCTAATGCACTCCATGGAATCACAAGTGCTCTAATAAAAGAAAGACAACAGAATCAAAGCAAGAGAGGAGATACGAGCATGGATGCAGAGATGGAGATGATGTTTTGAGGACAAAGGAAGGAGCCACAAGCCAAGGAATACAGGCGACCTCTAGAAGCTGAAGAATGCAATGAAATGGATTCTCCACTACAAACCTAGAGAAGAAATGAACCTTGATTTTGAACACTGATATGCTGACCTGCCATAAAACTGATACCTTGATTTTAGGATTTCTGACCTCCAGAATGTTAGATGATTTGTAGTAAATTTTTATAGGAACAGTAGAAAAATGAATACAAAAAATTATATTTTAAATGCTTATCCAGAGACAAATCTATGTTTGCCAACAATGTTGATGCTACCTTAATCTCAAAAGTGATTAGGTCTTTAAAAAATAAACTGATCTATCTACACAGTGGTACACTGGCCGACTACCAACCTTACATGGGAAGAGACTGTGCTAAGGAGTTACTAGTTCTTTTACTCTTTAGACAGAGTAAAAGTTAAAGACAAAATATATCAAATCAAATCAAAGACTGAGAAATTAAATATACATTAGAGCATCTCAGCAAGAATATTTTTAAGCACACTTCAACAGTTGTATGCAATCTTGGATTTTTCTGCCAATGTAAACTTGGTATTTAATTTTGAGTAAACAACTTTTTCCTCATTGCTCCTTCCATTTTACAGATTTCCATAGTTATATTTCTTGTCCTTAGTTGTTTCATTCTTTTTAAAAATAGATGGTTATTTTTTACAGTTATATTTTGTTTTAATGTATTTGTATTGATCCATAATAGATGTACATATTTTAGGGTACATGTGATAATTTAGTACACTCATATAATTTGTAAAGATATACTCAGTATAATTTATATACAAATCACCTTAAATATTTGTCTTTTCTTTATGCTAGAAATATCAAAATTATTCTCTTCCAGCTGTTTTTAAATATACAATAGATGATCATAAACCATAGTCACCCTACTGATCTGTCAAACACTTGGTCATCTTTCTTCTATCCAACTGTATTTTATAAGGTTTTGTTTGTAATTGATGTAAAAATAATTGTACGTATTTAAGGAGTAAAGTGTGATGTTTCCATACATTTATACATTGATCAGATCAGAGTACTGATCATATCCATTACTTCAAACACTTGTCATTTCTTTGTGGTGAGAACATTCAAAATCCTCTCTTCTAGCTATTTTCAAATTTGCAATACATTATTTTTGATTATAGTCACCCTATTGTGCAACAGACCACCAGAACCTCTTCCTCCTAAATAAGTGTAACTTTGTATCCATTGACCAACCTCTCTCATCCCTCCCTCTCTTCCCACCCTACCAGCCTCTGATAACTACTATACTATTTTATATTTCTTTTTATTAAAATAAATAAACAAATATATGGGAAAGTGCCAATATCTGACTTAATTCATGTAACAGTTTGATGCCAAAAAAATAAAGATGATTTCACAAACTCATATTTTTTTTAAATACAGGAAATTTCCATGTTGTATGGTTTTGTATCGCACTAGTTCAAACACATTTCTTTACAGCTATTCAGACAAGGCTCTTTGGAATTATTTCAGTCATCCTTAACATGCAACTTTGTCAAAGACCTTGAAGCTAAACAAACACAAAGACAAAATTTCAAATAACTAACTTTTAGATGAATGGAGAAAGAAAGCGTCATTATCAAGAGATGACGAAGGGTGGTGTTAATCTCCGCTAAGATATTTTGTTGAAATGTTTCTTCTGATATAGCAGTCTTAAGTCAGAACCTTCAAAAAATAAGGGCAGAACAAGTGTACAATAAAAGAACCTTCTTTAGCTTAAGCCTCCCATAGTCCTAAACCTGACGTAAGTAAGGCAAAGCATCTTTCCTATAAATTGAATAGGTCTCCAGTATTTCTATTTAGTTGATCTTTCAGAGATTAGATGCCCAATACATTTCATATATGTGTGTATATATTATACATACGTATCATACACAGACACACACATATCTTGGCTCTGATTGCATTAGTTATGCCTGAAGAGTTGAATACACATCCAAGTCCAAAGGTGAAAGCATACATACACTGTATAACTGGCAAGAGCAGACTATAAAAGCAAAGGCTAGTGAGATCAACTTTTTTAGATTCTATATATAAAATCACGTGTGGAAATGAGAAATTATGATAGCCAAATTGGTATTAAAATAGTAGAGTGAGAAGTCTGAATTATCTGAGGAAGTCAGAACTAGACTGTACATTGTAAAGTGAGATTGAGGACAACCTGTGGGATTTATTCAAGGGACTGGATAAGAATAATATATATAAGTGTTAAGTTAGAGCCTTCTGTGCTTAGCTAGTTTCATGTAATATAATGTCCTCTAGGTTTATCCATGTTGTAAAAAATTACAGGAGTTTGTTTTTTATGACTAAATACTACTGCATGGTGTATATAAACCACATTTTCTTTATCCATTCACTCATTGATGGACAAAGGTTGATTCCACATCTTGGCTATTGTGAAAAGTGTTGCAATAAATACAGGAGAGCTGATATCTCTTTCAAATACTGATTTCATTTGCTTTGGATATATGCCCCATTGTGAGATTGCTGGATCATATGGTATTTCTATCCTTTAAGTTTTTGAGGAACCTTCATACTCTTGTCCATAATGGCTTTACTAATTTACATTCCCACCAACGCCACACAAATTTTGTTTCTTCATGTCCTTGACAGCATTTATCTCATCTTTTTGATAGTATCCATTCTAATTGAATTGAGGTGGCATTTCATTGTGCTTTTGATTTCCATTTCCTTTATGCTTAGGATGCCAAATTTTTTTTTTTTTTGTATTTCTGTTGGCCATTTGTATGTCTTCTGTTGAAAAATGTCTGTTCAGATTTTTTATCTTAAATTCCTTGTTCTTCTTCATGACTTAATCTCACATAAAATAGTAAGGAATTATATCATGGGAGAAAAAGTAAGTTTCCTATTATTTAAAACTGACTCTGTGTCATAACACCTTGCAAAGAATGAATAATGGGTGGTCATATCCATGTCAAAATTAGAAAGCAGGGGAGGCCTAATGAAGAAGCAGGAAATAGTCTATTTGCTATAGATTAAATGTTTGTGTCCCACTCAAATTCATATGTTGAAATTCTAACCCTTTGTGTGATAGTTTTTGGAGGGCAGGCCTCTGGAAGGTAAATAGGTTATGAGGATAGAGCCCCCATGAATGGAATCAGTGCCTTTCTTAAAAAGGACAGGTCCAGAGAGATCTCTTGAACTTGCTGCCAAGTGAAGACTCAGTAAGAAGACAACCATCTATGAACCAGGGAACAGACCCTCATCAGACACCAATGCTGACGGCAGCTTGGACTTCTCAGCCTCCAGAATGGTAAGAAAGAAATTGCTCTTGTTTGTAGGCTACCTAGTCTGCGGCATTTTGATATAGCTACCTGAAGAGACTGAAAAACGATTAGGTGGTATCCGGCTGGTAGTAGGTACTTTTCTTCAGGCAAGAAACCCTCCTTCTATACTAAGTGACTTCTAGATCTAATAACTAATAATTGCATAAGTAAAGTTAAGGACTTAGAAATATTACAAATAAACTCCTAGAAGCAGAACAAGAAACACGAATAGGAAACAATTGATATCTGAAAGTAACTAGTAAAAAAAATTGAGAAAAAATTACCATCTATGTAGAAATAAAAGATTATCAACAATACTTATAATCAAAGAAGTTCCCTTTGCCTTAAATATTAGAGAATTTTACTATTTTGACTCATTTAACTTGCAAATCTCAAATTTTTTATTTGAATACAATTTCTAATAAAAAATAAACATAGGTGGCTTAACATTTTGAATTTTTTACTATTTGTGTGATTTTTAGAAAAATACAGGTTTATATTCTCCCCTGTATAAAATGCCAATGACAACAGCCCTGGCTCATAGCATGACTCTTGAGGCATAAATAACCTAATGTGTTTTTGGTACAGTACCATACTCATTGTTATTTCAGCGCTATTTCTTGTTAAACAGCAAACATTTTCTCCCCAGCTTTGTTTTGTCAGGAAGTCTTAGACAAATCTATGACAAAAGAGAAGACATTTTTTTCCCTCCTACTCTCCCCTATTTTGGCTCTAACTTAACACTTACATATTATTCTTATCCCCTCCCTCAAATAAATCCCACAGGTTGTCCTCAGTCCCACTTTACAATGTGCAATCTAGTTCTGATTTCTTCAGATAATTCAAACTTCTCACTCTACGCTTTTGATATCAATTTGTCTATCCTGATGTCTCATTTCCTCTGAGGTCTTTGATCTGATAATCAATTTGATAAAATGTCATTGTTAAATATATGCTACTTAACAAAAACTATAACAGTTTAAATACAGGAATTTACTGATCGACTGTTTGAAATTCAAATTTATACAGACACACTATCAGAGATACATTATACACAGCCACACTTATTTTTATCATAAAATACAAGTTTCTGAATCATAATAGTGATAAAAAGCTGATACTAGCCCCAACCTAATAAAATGACCTCCAAAGCATTCATATATAATCTAATGAAAGATATATTTAGAAGTTGATTTTACAAGTTTACAAGTTGGTAGTTTTATATATTTCATATGAATATTCTTAGTTAATAATGGAAACCCTTTATCAAGTAATTACAAGTATAGTATGTTTTCTAAATATTTGTTTATTCATTTAGTGAAAAATGTCATGAGGATTAAAACAAACTGTCTCTACCAGGTGTGGTGGCTCATGTCTGTAATCCCAGCACTTTGGGAGGCAGAGAGGTAGGTAGATTGCTCTGAGCCCAGGAGTTTGAGATTGGCCTGGCCAACACGGCAAGAAACGCCATCTATACTAAAAATACAAAACCCAGCTGGGTGTGCATGTCTGTTATTTCAGGTACTTGGGAGGCTGAAGCGGGAGGATGGCTTGAGCCTGGGAAATAGAGGTTGAAATGAGCAGAGATCGTGCTATTGCATACCAGCCTGGGTGGCAAATCCAGACTCAGTCTCCAACAAACAAACAAACAAAACCACAAAACAGAAACTGTCTCCGTATGTTGAAGCACTGAATCAATAGCTTAACCATTTTTTTCTCTCTTTGTAGAAAATAAATTTCTAAGGAGAAGAGTATTTAGCATTTGGTAAAGAATTTAGGATATATTTAGAATATAAAGAATATATATCACAGAAACAGAAATATAGAAACATTAAAGGTCATACAGGAATGAAATACATTCTTTCTTAAAATGAATAGCCTAGTTTATAGGTTGATGATATGGATGAATTCTATATAATTTCTAATTTCTGTATTCATAATACATAGCTCTTTTCAATATTTTCTTTAAAATATGTGCTTTTATTAACTCGTTAGAGTTAATGGATTGGAAACTAACACACCAAAGTGAGCAGAGGTGAATAGCTGTTAATTTTCAGCCCGTGATGATATTTCAGGGAGAAAACTTTTATGTAAGACATCTTTTTAAAATACTTCTGCTTTTTAATTGACTTATTGCAACTTGAAGTAACTATTTTATTGAAATCTCCAAAAAGCAATTATTTGTATTCATCATAAAGTACTCAATACTCCCCACACTCACTTAATATTTTGAACACTTATGTTAAGAAATATATATGTATACACACCTATATACACATGCTACAGTATATTGTTATTTATAAAATATAAACCAAGACATAAATATGTATATATATTAATAACCACGATTTCTGCCCCTAAAATTTTACTACTGGAAACTTAATTAAAATTATACAAACTAGAAGATTGCCTCATGACAAATAAATATTTTTGTTAGAAAATCTGAATGTAAATGGAGTTTTGAGTCCTCAAACTTTTTGAATGGATTTTATTTTCAGGTTCAGAACATATTGGATCTTACATGATAAGTGCTAGCTAGGAAAGAGGTCTGGGGAGAATGATTTGATAGTCACTGAGGAGGTAGTAGTTAGTTCAGCTGAGAGTACTCAAGGAATAAACATTGCCAGACGAGCTATAGACATGTTTTGTAAACTGACATAAATAGTATTATAAATGCAATTTCAGTTTTGACTTCTATATTTTCCTGTTGTCACTAGTGTGGGGATATTACAGCAGCAGCAACAACAGCCATAATAATAACAAACATAATATCGCTCAAACTAACTGGTTTCTTGGTTAAGTGATTTTTTTTCTTACTGTTTATACTGTTTATAAGTGATTTTTTTTCTTAAACTTTATAACTTTGTAAAGTTAGATTTCTCCTGTTTTTGATCTCCATAGATAATGTTTTTATAATAGACATTTTTTAGGGAAGTTTTCAGTTTATAGCAAAATTGAGAAGGTATAGAAATTCTTATATATCCTTTTATCTACTACTCCCAAACGTGTACAGTCTCTTCCATTATCAACATCCCTAAAAAGAGTGGTACATATGTTATAACTGATGAATTGCATTGACACAACCGAAGTTTATACTTTACATTAGGGTTCACTCTTAATGTTTTACATCCTATGAGTTTTGATAAATATTTAACATGTATCTACCATCATAGTATCATACGAATCATTTTCACAGTCATAAAAATCCTCTGTGCACCACCTTTTCATGGCTCTCTCCTAATTGCTGGCAAACACTCAACTTTGTATTGTCTCCAAAATTTTGCCTTTTCCAGAATTCCATAAATCATTCTAAGCCATATAATATGTTAGTTTCTTAGATTGTCTTCTTTTATGTAGTACTTTACCTTTAGGGTTCCTCCTTGCCTTTTCATGGTTTGATAGATCATATTTTTTAGCGTTGAATAATATTCCATTGTCTGGTTGTAACATGGTTTATTTATCCTTTCATCTACTGAAGGATGTCCTGGTTGCTTCTAAGCATTGGCAATTATGAATGAAGCTGCCATAAAAATCCATGTGCTGCTTGTGTGAATGTAAGTTTTCAATTCCTTTGGGTCAATACCAAGCATCACGATTGGATCATATGGTAATTAAGTTTAGTGTTTTAAGGGACTACTACATCTCTTCCAAAGTGGCTATACCATCTTGCATTACCTCCAGCAATGAGGATTAGTTCCTGCATCTTCATGCATTAGCCAGCACTTGGTGGTGCCAGTGTTCTAGATTTTGATCCCTCTGAAAGGTGTGCAGTGGTTCCATAGACATTTAGTTGAAAAGACCTCAGTACATCAGAAAATTAGGCTCCATTGGTATCTCTTTGAGCCAAAGGTGTTACTACCAATGCAGCCTTCATCAACTAAGCAATTTTGGAGGCCTTGAAAGATATTTTGTTTAGGATATTAAGGGCATCAACTTTTAAAAAGAGGTTTTTGCTTTTTCAAGTCAGTGACTATTTTACCATCTTAGATTGCTTTTCAATTATCTTTGGTTTCCTCCAGCTGATGAATTTGTCTTTTAACCTCCCACAATGTTGTTGATATAATGCTTTTATTTTTAATCTTAACAAACACCATTTCACTTTCTGATTAAAATTTATATTTAGAATTACCTTCCCCATGTTTCCCATATGTATTTATCTATTGATTTTGTTTAATAGGGAGAATACATAAGATTCCAAATGTTATTTCTGTCTTCAAAAAGATGGGTGTTTCAATTACTAATAGCAGATTTGTTCCTTTCCTATATTTTTGTTTTTCTGTGGTCTCACTATAGTGTGTAAATGTGCATTTACTTTAATTCAGCTTGTTTGGGCCATTTTAAAATCAACTTCTAAAAAATTATTATTCATTTACTCTATCCATACTTCCTTCTCCTCATTTTCTTGAAATTTTTATTCTGAAGTTTCTATTAAATGTATATGGACTATCTAATACCATCCTTAATATCCCTTACACTTTTCACATGTTACTCTTACTAAATTGCATTATATGTGATTGCCTAGAATGGTTTCTCCTAATTTACTGATGCTCTCTTCATCTATGTCTAATTTTGCTGGTCAAACAGAATATTAAGTTATAATTCCTAAGAGTTAGTCATTGTCTGAAATTGTTTTATAATAATAAATAATTAGACTTGCATTTGTTGGGGCAAGGACCCTCAGTCGTCATAGGATATTTTCTCCTATCCTCACTTGCTTGTCATTTTAAATCGTGAGGCAATATTTAGACAGATGTATTCTGAGGAAATTCCCAGTTGCCAGATCAAGGCTTGTAGGTTCAGAGTGTCTTTTTAAATCCTTATACTAGGCATCCCGGGAATACCATCAGTTCTGGATTATCTTTTTGTTAATTTCACCCACATGGCTACCAGACCAGGTAAGTAGTATAAATGAGAATCCCTAACACACAATAGGAACAAAGTCATAGTTTTTAAATCCTTAAGATAAACATTTTATTTTTTTCTCTAAGCAATCTATGGAGAGCTGAGTTGGAAATGTAGCATACATACATTTTAAAAATGTATTTCTACTTCATGTTTTTGTTTAATATAGAAGATCCTTTAAGAGTACACCTTCATATCCAGCTGGAAATTCATCATAAAGATTCAAAGGTTTGCACTATAGTGGGCATTAAAGCCCACTTAAGCAAGCCTCTAGGTTATAAAGATGAATATTTCCTCTCAGCTCCTCACTAAAGGAAGCCCAATATCAACTTTCTCATTTACCATCTTTCATGGCTTTTATCAATAGGAAAGTATTTGCTCTCTCTCAAAATCTTTTCTGAACTTAAAACAGTATTTTGTGTCAAAGGACTGTGTTTATAAATGTTTATAATAGGCATTTTTTCAAGTTATTTAATCTTCCACATTTCCAAAAATAGTTATGATTTAATCAATAATTATTTTTGCAAATTTTATATTTGTCAACTGTGCTAGAAAGTAGGAAGGGCCTACTACTATAATAAAAATACGCATCATGAATTCAGTAACATTTCTAAAAAAGGAACAAGCAAGGAGTTTCCCCTCTTTTTATTACTGAAATTATCCAAAAGTAGAATGGTTGAAACTACAAGGATTACTGATAGATATAAAAATAATTTCAAAAGAAATAACAATAGCATTACCCTACTCTTAACTCCTACAATATGCAAGTAATAAACACTCAGACACAAAAATGTTTGGTGCTTCACTGCTGTGAGCTTCTAAGCCTCTTCCCTCCCATTTTCTATTTCTTCCTGACTTCTGGTCACACTGATAAGAAAGCTATGATGCTCTCTCATTTAGTATCAGCTGGAAGTCCAAATAATACAAAAAACATACTTCAACTTGGCCACGCCTCTTTAGATCTATAAAAAATGTAGTCACCTTTCTCTGCTCTCAGACCATTTTGGAGGTGTTTGGAAGGCTTCCCGCTCTCCCCAGAAAGCCTTCTTATGTAAGTGACAAGCTCTTTGAAATCCCTTTCCTGTGTTGCCTGTGGTATCCTGACCCAAAATCGAATCTGGGGTAGAAGTCTATCCAATTTCTGTGGAGTGACTGTAAAACAGCAGAATATTTGTCTGGTAAAACACAGTTAATAAAATGTAAACTTGCTATGATGTTTAGAGCATTATTTAAGTTACTATGAGTCTATGTTGTTACAAAAAACATCAAGAGCTACTGTTTAAAATATATTTAAATAAAAAATGAAAGATTCATGTGCATATTTTGCACAATGAAAAAGCTTATTAAAGAACAGAAATACCAAAAGGTATACTATTATATTTTCAAAGTTTATATGACAATTCAAAATTTGTTTTACATAACAAAGATCTTTTTTGTCTGTAGCACTTGGTGGATACTAAGTGGGAAATAGAATAATGACAGTGAAGGCCAGGAAATATAATATGATTTTCTTCTACCTTTGAATTTGGATACATATACTGGTCTTACGTTTAATATGACTTCTCCACACATATATTAATAATGTTCCAAAGTGTCTTTTTTCCTCAAACTTATTTCTCTTTTGTTGAGAAAGGGAGAAATAAGACTGTGAATTCCACCTGTGAGAGAGAGAGGGATGGGGGCAGATTTTAAGGAATTGGTTTATGTGAATATGGGGGCTGCTAAATCCAAAATCTGTAGGGCAGTCAGCAAGCTGGAAACCAAGAAAGGAGGTAATACTGCAGTCTTGGGTCTGAAATTCAGTGAATCAAACAGGCTGAAATCTCTGGCAGCATTTGATGCCTCAGTCTTGAGGCAGACCATCTTCTCTGGGAAATCTGTTTTTTGCTCTTAAAGCCTTCAAATGATTAGATGAGGGCTACACACATTATCAATGGTAATCTTCTTTACTTAAGTCAACTGATTACATATTTTAACATACCATATCAACAAAATATCTTTTGCAGCAACACAAGATTAATTACAGATTACATAATCAGTACTATTACTAGTACAATCTAGACAAGTTGACACATAAACCATCACAGACGGACTAAGATTAGGTACTACATAATTGTGAAATTGTACATACACTATTGCAAGAGACATTGAGCTTTAACCTGTTGAATTAAGTAAGGCAAAGCAAAGTAACTGTGTTTTTTTTTTTCTTTTCTCTTTGTTTTAAAAATCATACTGAACTTTAAAGGTCACCTAAAAACTGTTAAATGTATCAAGTATGGGCAAGAATATGGAGCAGAAGGAATGCTATACACTGTTGGTGGGAATGTAAAATGTTATAATGATTTTGGAAGACAATCTAGTATTATCTGACACATTTAAAAATGTGCAAATCCATGATGTAGCCATTTTCACCTCTAGGTAATCCTTGCATATTTACATATTGTGTTATATCATTATGTTGGCAGACCAAAGGAAATACAGCAAGTATAAATGGAAAAAAATAGATATATTGACATAATAAAATACTATGCAGTATGAAGTTGAATTTTATACAGTTTCCTGTTTTTATGTGACTGAACTCCACCATCGGATTATTTGCAGAATGAACTCATTTATATAAAAATTTCCCCAAAATTACACAAAACGTAAGAAATTAAAAAAAAATAGTAATTACATCTAAAAGAGAGGATTGGAATTCAATTGATAAATAGTATATAAAAAGTATAAATAGTATTGATATATGTTTGTTAAATTTGTTATCCTTATTATGTTTGTTACATATTATTATTTTATCTTTTTTGGTTCAGTTAATATATTTTATAATAATCATCAAATATTTACCATTTAAGCTTACTAAAGGTTTTCAAAATATGTAAGACACTAAAGTAGGACTCGACTGAAAATGGCTGAACGTAATTATATATAGCAATATAATTCTAAATAGGTTAGATATTTACACAATTGTGGTGTGCATATAGGAATAATATTATAGTCATTATGTCAGAATTTTGAGTGATTATCTTTCAGGGCTATGATGATAGATGACACTGATATTACTTTATTTTCTAAAATTTCAGTTTCTTTTGATTGCATCCTTGCACATATTACTGTTTAAATATTTTTAGAATATCAATCCATACATCATACTCAGTTAAATAAATCTCAAATATAAGAAATAATAATAGAGAGAGCTTCTTTCACAAACTAAATGTTTAATCATAATAGACTAAAAGATACTACTCCAGTAAACAGTTATTTGCTGCTTATTGACAGAGATATATTCTGTGAAATGTATCATTAGGCAATTTCATGATCGGGGAAACACATGAAATTTACTTACCTGAATTTAGATGGTACAGCGCACTACATACCTAGGCTATGTGCTACAGCCTGTTGCTCCTAGGCTACGGGCCTGTACAGTATGTTACTGTACTGAATACTGCAGACAATTGTAATACAATGGTAAGTACTTGTATATCTAAACAGCAAAGGGCACAGTAAAAATAATATGAAAGATAAAATTTTCCCACCCATATAAAGCACTCACTATGGATGGAGCCTGCAGTTCCTGAAGTTGCTCTGGGTGTTGGAAATGAGTAAGAAGTAAATGTGAAGGCCTGAGGCATTACTGTACACTGTGTAGACTTTATAAACACTGTACATTTATGTGACACTCAATTTGTAAATAGAAACTAAAAAAGTTAAATGTATAAAAAATAAAGTGATTGTGCTATGACATCACTAGATGACAGGATTTTTCAGCTCCATTATAATCTTGTAGGACCACTGTCCTCTATGTGTTCCGTGTTGATGAGCATATTGTTATGCTGTGCATGACTGCATTTATATGAAACAATTTTAAAAAAACCTGTTTTATATAAAAGACTACCTACAATTCTTTAGAGCACCCCACATTATGTGAAGAATCAATTTGAACATTATTAGAATTAATTACACTCATGCTATCTATTTTATATTTTTCCCTATTCAAATATTTAATACTCTCACAATCACAATTACATATATGAATGGAGAGGTAAAAAATGCTTTCGAGGTCAAACTGCTTTACAGCTTACCTTGTGACATACTATAATAAACTCAAATCATGCTTGATGTCTAAGAAAGGTGAGTGATATCCTTACAGCCGTTTTTCAAAGGTTTCAAATGCTCACTTTGTTGGAGATGAAAAAATGGTCAAATGACAATTTAATTGAAATACTATAAAACCAAGTGGCCTGTTTTAGTATCGATGTTATTACCTTTTATGGAACTAGGAGTAAAGACAACAGCATGTAATTTAACTATTTCTTCTAAATATCATAAACTTACATGGATTTTCTCTTTTCTTTTTTTCTTTTTTTTTTTTTTGAGACAGAGCCCTGCTCTCACCAGGCTGGCATGCAGTGGCACAATCTCGGCTCACTGCAACCTCTGCCTCCCTGGTTCAAGAGATGCTCCTGTCTCAGCCTCCCAAGCAGCTAGGATTACAGCTGTAAGCCACTGTGCCCAGCCAACTTACACAGATTTTCTAACAGCCAAGTCTTCCGAAAATACTGACCTCCAGGTTGAAGGGACATATGTAATGTTTTGCTGATTCTTTAACGCAAGTAGCTGTATTTTTGAGATAGGCCATAAAAGACCAGAAATGCCTAAACAATGATGTAGGATAAATTATTCAAAGTCAGTTGATGGCAAAGACACCGTAACAAAATTACTTATGATCATCCTACAGTTATGTCATTTGAGTACTGAGACTGAAGTGACTAATTTTCAGTGAAGACTTTTAAATATATTTAAGAAATTTTAGTTATATTTTATTCATTAAGGGATATAAATTGCCAATGGCTATTTTGAGAAAGTTACCACAACTTCATCTTTTTCTTTCACAAGTGCTATGTGGTAACAGAAAAAAGTATATTTGGACTTATGAATATAGAATAATTTTATGCTTATTCTTTGTCAAGTCTAACAATGTAATCCAATATAAAATGTAAAATACAGGGATCTTATAAAGAATACATTCTAGAAATATATATCTTCATATATTCCAAGCTCAACCTAAAATATTAAACAAAGTCAGATATAAGCTGACTTAACTGGATATGAATATATAATATTTTTTAAAAATTGAATTGATTTATTTAGCAGGCCACATTTTAGAAGTTATAGTCCTATTTTACCAAAGAAAAGAAAGCTAGAGGGAAATACTTCATTAAAAACTTCAGAAGCTATATATTATTTCAGAATTGATTACGATACTGGAAAAAACAAAACTCGTTTTTTTTTAAGCCCAAAAAAATGCTGCTAAACACTTTAATAACTTGGTGTCTTTTAACAGGAGGAAATATTTCTATGAAATTATCAATAAGATACCTACTAGTTCAAATGGTGTGAAAATGTTATATGAAAAGTTTATGAAATAAATATACTAATTCAAGAGTAATTCAAGATAATCTAGAATATATCCTACCTTAAACTTCACACCATTGTATTTTCGTATTATAAAACTCATTTACGTTGATACATTGAATTAACACTTATGTTGTTTTTATTTTAACACACTATATTTTATTCTCCTCTTTTTCTAAATAACACAATCAAGGGAAACAAAATGAGATTTCTTATTTCCCAAATCATTAGTTTGTATTTATTCAATGACAATAGTAGATAAAAAAGTTGAAGGCCAAAGGAAAATAATTGGCTTTGGGACAAGTTCCAGATTTTAGTGATGAGAAACTTTTGATAATCATTTTAGTATTTTATTCAATAAAGATGTACTGAGCACACCAAAAATCCACACTGATTCTGATATGTATAAGTGAATAAAACATACTCCTAAATAATAGGCAGCTAAAGGGCAAATAATGAAGATAAAATCTAGAAATGTGTTGGGTTTGAATCGCCAATTGTTAAAAGATTGTTCATTGTGTATTTCTCATATCATCTTTTTTTACTTTCATATTCCAAGGAACACTTTTATTCTCCCAATGAACGTTAAAGTTGAAACAAACATTCAATGAATGCTACAGTGTAATTCGGAAATGGAGTTATTCTTAGCAGCATTTCACACTCTAAAACCTAGAGAGGAGTGAGAGAAGATGGCAGCAATTAGAAATAAGAAAAATAGGCCCAAGCAATGGGAAGTTTGTGATGATGTTGATGTGTTAAAGAGACTTTGTAGCAAATGTTCACAATCCAGGAGGAGGAGTGTAGTTGAGAAATACAGTGAATAGCACAGGGAAAGACAGAAGAGGATGTCCAGATAGAAAATAATCATAAATGGTCAGTGATAATGTATGCAGAGTTTATCTACTAGTTTTGTTTTACTTTGGGTTTTAAAAAATATACAATAAGCCAGTTCATAATTCATTCTTTTATATCAGTACTATTGTATCAGATTATGATGTGGTCATTTGAAAAAGATATTTGCATCTTTGTGGGTTATTTTGTTGTTGCAAGTTTGAATAAAATCTGTTATAATAAAAATAAATGGGCCCAGCATCTGTAATCCCAGCACTTTGGAGGTTGAGGGTGAAGAATCGCTTAATGTCATAAAGAAACAACCCTGGTAAACATAGTGAGACTCCAACTTTGTCAATAAATAAAACAAAATTAACCACCAGCTTTCAACAGGATAATGAAGAACTTAACTCTTTGTGGAACTGGACATAAAAGATTATGAAATCATGAAAATGTATTCTCTTCTTTGTAAATTGGACATTTTTGGTGCTTTCAAGTATAGGGATTATACTTAAAAGCTGAGGCTCCCTGCTCAGCTTCCAAAGTGCTGGGATTACAGATGCTTATATAAGGATTAAGCATAAGGATTAGATAGAAATATATTTGTGGGGGAAGACATAATACTTGGCCATTGAGCCTGAGCCCACACAGGTGTGCACTACCACCCTGTCTGTCTCCTCTACAAACACATATACTCCACTGTCCCATTAGCTATCACCTATAACACACAAATTCCAAATAAGAAAATAAAGAATTCTGGGTGGCACAGCAGAGCATTAGGCCAAGTACAGGGTTCCCACTGAGGGTGAGGCCCTATTCAAATTCACAGATTACAAACCTGTGAAGCTGGTCCCGACAGGAGCTGACAGTGTCTGAGTCTGACAAGAAAAAAAGTGGCTCTTACAGATTTGTGTATATTCTTCAACTAAAACCTCATGTTTGGGGGTGTGGGAAAAGTGCAGCAAGGATTCAAAGGACTGGCGGTCTCAGATAAGTTGAAGAACAGGCTCATAAGGGTTTAGGGAAAAGAAAAGCCTGAACTGGTTAAGATTTGTAGTATTTGACTACATCCTACTATGTGAGTCTGATTTAGATGTAATTATTTCCAAGAGAGTATAGTAGAAGGTGAAGTCAAAAAATGGTTTGTGACTAGAGGCAATGGAGTGAAATACAGCAAGGATGACAACTGTATTCGGGAAATGTGTGCAGTCGAGGAGGTTGGAGGACGGAGGAGAAGGTGAAGAAAGGATCACTGTGATCAAGGAGACGTGCAGAAGGGGTTACTATCAAGATTGCTGAACTGATCTAGCTGGGAACTGGTTTAGGAATAGCAAATAAGACAATTCAGGTGCCACATTTCTTTTTGGTTTTGTTTTTGTTTTTTTAGATGAAGTCTCGTTCTGTCACCCAAGCTGGAGTGCAGTGTCACCATCTCAGCTCATTGCAACCTCTGCCTCCCAGGCTCAAGCAATTCTCAAGTCTCAGCCAGCCAAGTAGCTGGGACTATAGGTGTGTGCCACCATGCCCAGCTATTTTTTGTATTTTAGTAGAGACAAGGTTTCACTATGTTGGCCAGGCTGCTCTCAAACTCCTGACCTTGTGATCTGTCCGCCTCGGCCTCCCAAAGTGCTGGGATTATAGGTGTGAGCCCCTGTGCCTGGCCAAAGGAGCCACATTCAGGAGTAGGTCCAGCTGTGGAATTGAGGTTGAGGAAAAAGAACTCATAACCTACTAAAAAAAATTTTGTATAAGATTAGAAATGACTAAATGCAGCTACTAGGATGTAAATAAAACCTTTTGGTTCTACAATCTGGAAGATCTGGGACAATGATTAGCCTACATTACAAAGGACAACCAGAGGTGTAATAGCCTACATTACAAAGGACAACTAGAGGTATAATATCTTGAACAGATTCCAAATTTTAATTATGGCTAGGAGGTGAAGTGCCAGTGTTGCAAAAGAATTGCAGGTTTACTAGAGTTTAATAATAAGTGCTGTATCTTGAAATACCCTACCTATCATTTAAACCTGTGCTATGAATTTTTTCTTTCCTTTTTTTTTTTTTTCAGACAGAGTCTCACTCTGTTGCCAGGCTAGAATGTAGTGTCACAATCTTGGCTCACTACAATCTCCACTTCCCAGGTTCAAGCAGTTCTCTTGCCTTACTCTCCCAAGTAGCTGGGACTATGGGTGTGTGCAACCATGTCCAGCTAATTTTTGTATTTTTAGTAGAGATTGGGTTTCACTATGTTGGCCAGGATGGCCTCGATCTTTTGACCTCATGATCTATGTATCTCAGCCTCCCAAAAGTGCTAGGATTACATATGTGAGCCACCATGCCTGGCTGAAAAGTTCTTCTTTCTTCTCATTTTATCACCATGAAAACTTACTTACTCATCTCTGTAGTGGAAAAAATACTACCATGCTCTGTGATCTCACATCCTGGTTTGCGCCTTTGGTGATCCCCTCTTTGAGTGAGGGCAGAACCAGGGTTTGGCTTTAGATATACTACAGTGAAGGTGGGTGATGGGATGTTATTTCTGTGATAATGCTACATTCAACTGTAAGCCATGTTTCTAAGGAGATTTTCTCTCCCCTGCTAGCCTTTAGGAAGCAAAAAGTCATCTTGGGGTGGCTCACATGGCAAGAACCTGAAGGCAGACTCTAGGCAATTGCTCAATTGCAAAAAACTAAGGCCCTAAACCAAAGAGCCCATAAGGAACTGAATGAGGCTAACAACATCATTCCAATGAACTTAGAATTGGAATCTTCCCCAGTTGAGCCTCAGATGAGAATGAAGCTCTCACCAGTACCTTGATTGCAGCTTTCTGACACTCTGGAGCAAAGGACCCAGCTATGTCATGCCCTGACTCCTGACTCACAGAAACTGGGAGGCAATAACTTTGTAGTGTTTAAGATGCTAAGTCCACGGTAACGTTGCTAAGGAAAAAACAGACAATAATGACAATCTCAACATCTCATTTTCCTAAATTATATATTTGACAAAAAGTCCATTTTTTCACATTAAACTGCTTGCAGAGAGGAAGATGAATACTTGAGTATTCGTTGATTTAGTCATTGAAAATAAAGTATATCTGGAAACAAAGACATTTTCTTTTCTTATATAATCTAAGTACATTAAATATTACAAATGCTTGGCCCACAGAAAGTACCAGATGGGAATCAAACCAGAGATTGCCCCCTCATTCAACTTGAAATGCCAAAAATAAACATATGTTTTAGTCACATATTTAAATGCCTTGCCTGCCTCACCAAGATAATTTGAATCTAAAATAAAATTTTTATAACAACTACATATTAAATAGACAAATAAAAATTTCATGCTTGCTATTTCAATCATTCTAGGAACAAGGATAAAAACATTAAAGAAAGATTATCCAGCTTGATGAATCCTCTGCTTTGAATGGATGTCTCTGCGTTGACATTTATGGGACAATTCATAAATACCATGTACATCTTCTAATTCATTGATCTTTTATTTAGAAAATAATTTCATATTTCAATAGGTGTAAAATCAAGTTATTCCTAGGGAATAACTTAGGGTAAATACAATCTGATAAAAAGGTCTAAAGTTAATTTTTAGTTGTATTTGTAGCTAAGTATAATATATTCAGCCATTTCTTCATTTATTGTGCTTATTAATATGCTTTCAGAACATGGCTATTAAATGTTTTCAGATATTTGTTTAACCCAGTATAACTAAGGAGATACAATATGTAATTTGATAGGTCTAATTTTAAAACATACCATGCACAATGATTAATAGATCAATGAAATATTTAAGTAAAATAAAGCATATGTATAAATGAGTGGTATTGGTAAAAAAAAAAAGCAGTAACATGAACGCTTTGACAAATTGTACATAATCTTCTTTCAGATGGCTTTGGAAGAGAAAAGTATGAAGAAATAAAATATTAGAAATATCAAGCTTGTCAGAAAATATTAACTGTGCACCCAGTGTTTCTGGCATAGAAGAGAGGATTCAACTTTTGCTTAAGAAGGAGAAAATAAAAGCCATCCCAAGAAAGATGGGTATTTGATCCAGGAATTAATTAGCAATGATCACAGGCAACTCTTGTTCAACAAGGAAGGGCCAAGATGTAGATCATCTCAAGTGAAGCACGTTGCACAAAGAAAAATAAAATGTTGTGCTTGCTTCGGCAGCACATATACTAAAATTGGAATGATACAGAGAAGATTAGCATGGCCCCTGCGCAAAAAATAAATAAATAAATAAATAAATAAAAATAAATAAGGAAAAGAAAATGTTGGCTGGGTGCAGTGGCTCACGCCTATAATCCCAGCACTTTGGGAGTCTGAGGTGGGTAGATCACAAGGTCAAGAGATCGAGACCATCCTGCTCAACATGGTGAAACCCTGTCTCTACTAAAAATATAAAAATTAGCTGGGCATGGTGGCACACGCCTGTAGTCCCAGCTACTCAGGAGGCGGAGGCAGGAGAATTGCTTGATCCCAGGAGGCAGAGGTTTTGGTGAGCTGAGATCGTGCCATTGCACTCCAGCATGGGTAACAAGAATGAAACTCTGTCTCAAAAAAAAAAAAAAAGAAAGAAAGAAAGAAAGAAAGAAAAATAAAATGTTGTGCACCTGGTTGAATTTGGGCATATTTTGTACAGTAGAAGTTAAGTGGATTATTCTTTCTTTTGCCACTTTCCTATATTTGTGTCTATTATCTGAGAGGCATTGAACCTAGAGATGTAACAATGTACATTATTTATGAAATCTCTCCCTTTATGTAGACTGTAGTAGGTAAAGGAGATAAAAATTCCAGCAAGTAATTACAATGAAGAAAAATGCATATTAGCAAAGTGGAAACGGAGAGGTCTGTAAAAAGAGAACACCTGGGCTGGGCGCAGTGGCTCATGTCTGTAATCCCAGCACTTCGGGAGGCCGAGGGGGATAATGTCAGGAGTTTGAGACTAGCCTGGCCAACATGGTGAAACCCCATCTCTACTAAAAATACAAAAATTAGCTGGCATGGTGGTGGGTGCCTGCCATCCCAGCTACTCAGGAGGCTGAGGCAGGAGAATCGATTGAATCTGGGAGACAGAGTTTACAGTGAACAGAGAGCACACCACTGCGCTTCAGGCTGAGCGATGAGAGACTCTGCCTCAAAAAAAAAAAAAAAAAGGATACATGAAAACATACTACTGGTGAAAGACAGCCTGTAAGGAGGAAATACATGTAAACTGCTACTTGAAAGAGAAAGGAGAAATGAAATGGATTACAGCATTAGAAGAGACATAAATTATGTTCTAGATTTGGGGAAATAAGGAATGCAAATTGTGAAATGTGTTAAAAGAATTGAAGAAAGTACTGTGTGGCTAGAGCATAGGGCAGGAAGGGCAATGACAATATCGTCATTATCAATTCGGCAATTTTACTTGGCTCTTACCAGAACCAGAATTCGTATAGCATGAAATCAGCTTTATTTTCAGGGCCAGGTTCTAGGAAGTAAACTTATTTTCTTCTCTTACTAACATTTCTTGAAAGCTACTTCCTTATTTGAAAATTTGCTTAAAATGGGGAAACTTGAATGAGATTGATTTTTACTTCCTTGTGAAAAGTAGTTCTGTTATCTCCAATAAGCAGAAGAAAGAACTGAGGCTCTGGAAGTTAATCAACTTTCCAAAGGAATTCTGACAGGATTCAAACCAAGGGCTAGTCCCTAAAGCTTGCAGGTTTATTTCTTTCTAGACTGCCAAATTCCTTTCTGCATCTCTATAATATCTCTAGCTAGATTTCTTCAATGCAGAGAGCTTGCCTAATCATTAAACTGAAAAGGCAAATGGGAATATGTCAGCAAGCAGCCCAGTAAACATCATCAATTGTTCACTCTTGACATGAACCATAGAGGAAAGGATCTACTTTTCTTGGATGACAAAGCCAGTATGGCTTAGTCAATAGCTACTATTGAGTAAAACCATTTATATGCTGCCCTGCAAAAAAAACCTAAATTAACATATTAAGTTTCCAACCACTTTTAGCATTGATTAGGTATGACCCACAACAAATGGGAAACATTTTAGCTAATACAGCTATGGCAGAGTCTTCATTATTAGCCTGAGTCTCTGAATGAACTCATTTGGTCCAATTAAACCGCACGTTAAGTCAGTGGGAGGGAAGTTTCTGTGTGTCTATCCACTGATACTTGGGTAGAGGATTTTCTCTAACAAGAACAAACTCATAAAAAACAAGCATATCTTTATGCATTTGCTCCATACATAGGAAAGAAATAGGTGTGATTAGTGATTCCTGTGAGTAAAAACCTTCTATAATAAATTGAATCATTTGTTTCCTTTTGTCTTCTCAATATTTCCACCTAGAATAGCACACTTTTCAAATTAAACTTCTCTAACTCACATCTAAGTTGATCTCCCCCTACCTGTCAATAGCCTCTCCTTAGGGTGATCTTTAGACAAAGAAAATTCTATTACTAGCCATAATATTTCTATTCACATTTCCAAATGTATTTTATTTGTATTAGAAATGTATTAATGTAATGAGTCTCCTTTTGTCACACTTTTCATACCTAATTATCAGATTATTCAAAGTGTGGTTTTAGTCATTAAGATATACAGTGTAGAAAATTTGTCAGAATCACAAATGTATATTAGTAAAAAATTATGTGTTTCTCACATTATTTACTACTTAAAATTCTTTAAAAATGATATTGTTTGAATGATCATGTTTTCTTCAAATTCATCAGAGACACCGATAGCAACAAACTAAAAATTTCAATAATTTGACTTACAAATATTTAAATTACATGAAAAGGTAATTAAAACACGTGTTGATTATAAATATATAGATTGCAAATAATTGCCATTTAAATTTTAATGTAGATTGTTATACATAATTGTATATCTGTAACTGATAATTATAGTTATACACATACTCATTTAATTTCTATACTGAGCTATATTGATTTAATTACTTGGCTGACTTATCTTTGACTCTATTCAAAAGTCTATCCAATCTTGACTTCTAAACTTGTTCATTGGGAAGAAAAGAAAAACTATGCGTCATAATTTCAACATAATTCCTTATTTCTTTTCAGGCCAATAATTATTTGACTAATAGGAAAGGGCTGTAAAAAGTAAATGGCTTGATGCCTTTAGGAATCCCCAATGCATTGAGTAGGGAGGCAATACTGGTAGTAATAAAATAATAAGCAAAATAGTCCTTATACTAAAATTGCAAAATAATACATTAGCTAACAAATACTTTGAAATTTAGAAGACTCCCTTCATTTTCCTTAGATCATGTTCTGTTAATTTATTCCTACATATGTTTGCTATTCATGCTGGTTGCCTTTACAATGTTGGTAGGACTACATGGTACAATTTATCAAATGTTACATTAATGTTAATGATCACTGTAGTGCAGGGAATGGATAGAACTAATAAATTTCATTCAAACCATGTGAGTTCATTGAACCCAGTCATTGGCAGAAAACTTTCAGGGACTGGGCTAACATTCCCAACCCTAAAGGGAATAAATGACATAAAAATATTAAAATAGCAAAAAAAGATATGCTTTTGTAGAAATTTCATCTAATATTTCCATGAATGCTGTTATGCCTCCCAGATACTAATCTGAAAAAATGCTATGCAAAATGGTAGAATCCTTTGTGGGCGGCACACACCTTTTGAAGGATTCTAAAATAAATTAGGCTCAGAAACTTTATTTTGAAGTTGTAAATATTCTTTCACTTAAACATAGCTATGATATTTTGTAATCATAAAAGTAATACTCCATATTATGTAACATAAAGATAAACACAAAAATTTAAAACCATATTTTAACCATCTGTGATTTAAAGAAATTAATTATGTATTAACCTGTATTAAGTGCTAATTGTTACTTGTAAGGATTTCAACATCTAAGGGGAGTGCCTCATATATTGAGCCATAAATTTTGTTAAAGTCAAAATGATTAATGTCAAATTCATCTAATATGTTTCAAACTATTAAACTAAATTAAACTATCAAATAGTTTTAATAAAATTAATTTCAACATTATTTATACATTTGTTCAGAAAATTCTGTATGTTCCTGCATTCTATTAAGTAACAATGATCTGTTTCTAATAATATTAATCAGAAGTCCAAATGTAACAATTTTATAAAGACACTTAAGTTGGGCAATCTTAATAAACTTATAAATCACCTAAGAATAAACTTATATGTTCCTTACAGGTATAATTAACTATCCACTTATTCTACCAAAATTGAAAACTGTTTTGCCTATTACCATAGCTCATGTGAAAAAAGAATTGTACAGTATAAATTTGGTATTCTTGAATTTTGGGAATGTTCCTTTTAAATTTATTGCAGGCATGCTGTTAAGCTTTATTCGAAGCAAACCCTAAAATAGATTTTGTGGACCATGAAAAGTGAAAAGTGTTGGAGAACAAAAAGTGGAGGGGTTGTGTAGTGTGTAGGTTGTCCTTTAAAAACAGAACATAAAAATCAGACTGCAGCAAAGCATGGCATATATTCAACAATGCCTTATAAAGATCGGAAAGCCAGACCAGAATCAAAGACCTTCTGCAAATACCAGTTTGTCCTGTCCAACATGGTTGATTTTCAAATAGAGATGGCATTGCTGTCCTGGTGAGGCTTTAAGTACACACTGCAGAGGAAGCCATAGAAGACACTACAAAATCCAGACCTGGCATCTCCTCCTGATTCTCTCACATCCTAGTCAGCACAACTTTTCTGTCAGATTTTGCCCTGTTATCCTTTTCACTACCAAATGGTTTCATGTGTTTAACATGGTGTTTTATACATCACAGCTTTCCCTCCATCCACTACCTCTGCCATTCATTCATTCTCATCTTTCTTTACCCCTTTCACTTGGCTCTGAGAAATTTTCTTAATTGAAACAGTGTGCTTCATTTCCCTAGGTTTTATTTCACTGTGTGTGTATGTATTCATGTATGTATGTGTATGTGTGTGGATGCTATAGTCTGTTTGCTTATTCCTCAAGATGGTGGCATGAACAGGGACAAACAATGTCATCATTTGACATAAAGGATGCTTAAAATTCTAAATATTTAAAACAATGATTCTGCTTAAGTGTGTCATACTTTAACTTACAAAAATTAAGCATTTCAATGATGTTAATTGTTGAGGAGAGATTAAGCAAGGCTGACTGAGTAAGTATAATTTCTTTCTGCTACCAGGACTTAATAACAGGCAATACGTAAGTGAGGTTTTAAAGTACCTTGGGGTTGTTTCTGAACTATGCCTAGAAAACGAAATACATTGGTTGCTTCGAAGAGCTAACACATTGCTAGTTATTTAATTTCAGTAGTCATGTATGCATACTCTGTCAACTGGATGTAAATAATAAGTGTTTTGTAAGAGAAGAGTTTGGTTTCAAGGTAATTGTTTATCATCTATTTTTACAGTATGGCAGTTCAGGAACCCTGACTGACCCACTTAATAAAAATAAATGTAAAAATTTTTATTAAAAATATCTGAAAAATATGTTTGTGTGTTGGAGAAAACAGTGAAAGAACCAAAGGCCAATAACTGTGGTATACAGGCATACAATTGAATTAGCATTCTCCCTGCTGCCGTTGCTGAAGCAGGTGAACTTTAGTCTTTTTTTCATTGTCACAGGACTGAAGGAAGAGGTGACAAAGTGATTCTACTCACAATGAAAAGTCTGAGAAGCATGCTATTTTTACAACAGAGAAAACTGCAAATGAACTCTATACTTGAGGCTTACCAATGAATAGTGTCTTGAAACATGAAGCCTAGTTAAAATTAAAATAATGAAAGAAATATCACTTAAAAGATGTAAACAAAGGCACCCTTCATATATATTTGTACCTAAAGTGGGCAATTAAAAAAATCAACAATTAAGAATTTATTTAAAATATTCTGGGCTACAACTTCCAGTAGACATCCAGAAAAATGAAATGCAAATTTCATTTGGAAAAAAGCTATATAAACACAAATCTAAGAAAATTTATATATTTAATGTTGAAAGATATGCAGGATCACGGATAAAATATCAAAAATACATATACACACCATCAGAAAATAAATCACCATAAGTGAGCTAACACAAGAAAGTAAGACATATAACGAAAGTGAAATTATTAAATACAATATAAAATACATGTTTAATGTTTACAAATATAAATATAAACTTGAAATCAAAATAAACGAGAAAAGAAAAAACAGAATACTAAAATAAATTTATGATTTCCAGATATTTAAATATATATGTTCATATCCAGATATAAGATATCCAGATATTTAAATACACATATAGTTATATCCAGA
Source organism: Plecturocebus donacophilus (assembly GCA_004027715.1). Classification (NCBI taxonomy): domain Eukaryota; kingdom Metazoa; phylum Chordata; class Mammalia; order Primates; family Pitheciidae; genus Plecturocebus; species Plecturocebus donacophilus. The sequence goes on along the minus strand of PVKP010011853.1, from coordinate 14,541 downwards.
CATATCTAGATATTTAAATATATATTTATATATACGTGTGTGTGTGTATATTTGAAAACTAAAAAGCAATGAGTTTAATAGCAATTCATACTCAGCTGAATAGAAATTTCATAAAAAGAAAATATTACTAAATAAATTATATACAATGCTGCACAGTAAGACCAAAAAATTAAAAATGAAAAAGACAGGTTAAAAATAATTGGTGTTCCAGAAAGTAATAAGGAAAAAAAAAACAGGCAGAGACAATATTGAAAAGTAGTTTCTTAATTTTTAGAAATGATAAACAATACTGATATGATTTGGCTGTGTCCCCAACCAAATCTCATCTTTAGTTCCCATGTGCGGTGGGAGGCAATGAGGGGGAGGTGATTGAATCATGGGGGCAGGTTTGTCTCGTGCTGTTCTAATGATAGTGAATAAGTCTCATGAGAGCTGATGGTTTTAAAAATGGGAGTTGCCATGCACAAGCTCTCTCTTTGTCTTCTGCCAACCATGTAAGGCGTAACTTGCTCCTCCACTATGATTGTGAGGTCTCCCAAGCCAGATGGAGTTGTAAGTCCATTAAACCTCTTTATTTTGTAAATTGTCCAGTCTCAGCAACCCTTCCCAACACAGGAGGTTTAAGAAAAAAGTGGTTTTGTGGGCTGGGGCCAGGGTCCCCATGCTGTGTGCATCCTAGGAACTTGATGCCCTGCATCCCAGCCACTCTGGCAGTGGCTTAAAGGGGCTAATGTAGAGTTTGGGCCATGGCTTCAGAGAGTGGAAGCCCCAAGCCTTGGCAGCTTCCACGTGGTGTTGAACCTGCGGGTGCACAGAAGTCAAGAATTGGGGTTTGGAAACCTTTGCCTAGGTTTCAGAAGATGTATGGAAATGCCTGGATGCCCAGGCAGAAGCTTGCTGCAGGGGCCAGACCCTCATGGAGAACCTCTGCTAGGGCAATGCAGAAGAGAAATATGGGGCAGGAGTCCCCACAAAGACTCTCTACTGGGGCACCACCTAGTGGAGCTATGAGAAGAGGGCCATTGTCCTTGAGAACCTAGAATGGTAGATCCAATGACAGCTTGCACTATGATCCTGAAAAAGATGCAGACACTCAATGCCAGACTGTGAAAGCAGCCAGGAGGGTGGTTATATCCAGCAAAGCCAGAGGGTGGAGCTGCCCAAGGCCATGGGAGCTTACCTCTTTCATCAGTGTGATGATGTGAGACATGGAGTCCAAGAAGATTCTTTTGGAGCTTTAATATTTGACTGTCCCTCTGGATTTCGGACTCACATGGTGCTGTACCCCGTTTTTTTGGCCAATTTCTCCCATTTGGAAAGGCTGTATTTACCCAATGCCTGTATCCCCATTGTATCTAGGAAGTAAATAATTTGCTTTTGATTTTACAGGCTCATAGACAGAAGGGACTTGCCTTGTCTTAGTTGAGACTTTGAACTGTGGACTTTCTATTTAATGCTGAAATGAGTTGAGACTTTGGGAACTGTTGGGAAGGTTTTGAAATGTGAGGACATGAGATTTGGGAAGGGCCAGGGGTAGAATGATATAGTTTGGCTCTGTGTCCCCACCCAAATCTCATCTTGAGTTCCCATGCCATGTGTTGTGAGAGGGACCTGGTGGGACGTAATTGAATCATGGGGGCAAGTCTTTCCAGTACTGTTCTCATGATAGTGAATAAGTATCATGAGATCTGATGGTTTTAAAAATGGGAGTTGCCCTGCACGATCTCTCCCTTTTCCTGCTGCCATCCGTGTAAGACATAACTTGCTCCTCCACCATGATTGAAAGGCCTCCTCAGCCATGTGGAACTGTAAATCCATTAAATATCTTTGCTTGTAAATTGCCAAGTCTTGAGTATATCTTCATTAGCAGGACGAAAACATACTAATACAAATACTAATATGGTTAGGCTGTGTGTCCCCAACCAAACCTCATCTCAAATTGTAATCCCCAAGTGTTCAGAAGGGACTTGGTAGGAGGTGATTGTATCATAGAGGTGGTTTCCCCCATGCTGTTCTCATGGTACTGGGGGAGTTCTCAGGATATCTGATGGTTTTATAAATGGCAGTTTCCTCAGGGCTTTTTGCTCTCTCTTTGCCAGGTAAGACATGCCTGCTTCTCTTTCTGCCATGATTGCAAGTTTCTTTAGGCTTCCCCAGTTTTGCAGAACTGTGAGCCAATTAAATCTCTTTCCTTTAGAAACTACCCAGCCTCAGGAAGTTCTTTATAGCAGTGTGAGAATAAATTATCACAAATACTAACTCAAATAACCCAAAGGTGACATAAATCTCAAGCAAAATAAATGGAAACCAATGCAAATTAATGCATATAATGATGAAGCTTCATAATACAAAAGATAAAAAGATACTAATAACTCCAAGAAGACAAATATATCCCTTGAAAGGGATTATAATTAGATTTACATCTGACTAATCATAGTATCAATGGAAACTAAAAGACAATGGAGTAATATTTTTGATGGTCAACTAAAGATTGTACAGAAAGCAAAAATATTCTTTACCAGTAGTAATGCTGAAACAAAGATATTTTCAAGCAAACAGAAACCGAATGTATAACTGTCAAACCCTCCCAAATACAATTCTTAAAGATGTATTTAAGATAAAAAATAGACGATCCAGATGAAATATTTTACATGCAAGAAAGAATTATCAGCAAATAAATTTGCAAATATGGAAGGAAATTTCTCATAAAATTTGTATGTGTAAAACATACACATATAAATGAGTGAGCATGTGAAATATACATATACATTTGTGATTTTTGCATTTTATTAAAACATAAATAAGACCATATAAATAATAAAAATTTTATATGATGAGTAGTGAGGTTGCCTGAAAACCTTGCATTTCTCAGGAGGAAGATAAACATATAGAGTATTTTTAGTTATTCATAAGTGTGCATGAAAAATTTCCAACATAAGCATTAAATAGGGATTTTTAAAAAATTCTAAAGTACATCAATCAAATCTATCTTAAAAGAAATAAGTAAAAAGAAACACAAAAAGAAGCTTTGCAAATATTTAGTAAATAAAAATAACAAAATAAGATAGAAAAACAAATTCAAATATATCAGCAGTTACAGTCTAAAATTAGACTGCATTTTAAACAATATAACAACAATAGCATTACTCTATCATATTTACAAGATGCATATCCAAAATTTATATATATATATGTGTGTGTGTGTGTGTGTGTGTGTGTGTGTGTGTGTGTGTGTGTCTGTGTCTAAAATTTCTATATATAGAAAGTTTCAGGATACATATATTTATATATAAAAGAAAATATTAACAAAACATTTGTTGTGACATTAATAAAGTCAAAAAGACTCGTGAGAAAATTGCATTACCAAAGATAAAAGTGTCACATAATAAAGATACAAAGATATAGAAATATCTCTGCAATCACACATTCATTCACCCATTCATTTCCTTCTTCATTTATTCATACAAAAGCTATTGTTAATGTTTACTAGGAGCCACGTGCAGTTCTAGACACTGGTGATATAGCAAGAAACAAAATAGAAAAAAATACTTTCTGTCTTTATGATGTGGGGGGTGTGTGTGTGTACATTTATACACATACAAATATATATGTACATATATACTTATACATATATGATTTTTTAGAAGAAGGAGACAACAAATTAGTTATATTAAAAACATCTGGGAAAGATTTAGTAAATGTGGGTTAGGCTTGCAATTTTAGACAGGATGATAGAGTTAGCAAGGTAAGTCCTACTGAGAGAGAAGATGATATTTAAATAAAATTTGAAGAAAGTTAAGAGTAAGCCAAGCAAATATCTTATAAAAATATGTTATTGGAAGAGTAAATAGTAAAAAGCACAAAAGCCCTGAACTGGGAGTTTGTCTGATTTGATTAAGAAAACACAAAGGATACTTGGCCAAAAGTGAATAAGTTAAAAGGTGGATGAGCGGCTAAGGGAAAGATTAGTAGGGAACTACGGCAGAGAAAAAAAATCAGGCAAAGGTAGATCATGTAGAGTGTTCTAAAGCATTATAAGTCCTCTGTACACAATTGGCTTGTACTCAGAATGCAATGTGAAGCCACTGGAAAGTTTTTTAGCAGACTTGTGTAGTGATATGACCCAACTCCCCTACAGGAAAGAGCAAACTAGCAGTTGTGTTAAAAACCAATTACTGGTAGCAAAGGGCAGAGGGAAAAAGTTGCAAGTACCCTGAAATAGAATAGTGGTAACTTGAGTCAGTGTATGTGCTGATAATTAGTCCGTCTGCATATATATTTTAGGACACATCTCATCTCATTCACTGATTGATGAATTAGTTGAATAACCAGTAAGCACCTACGTTCCAGCAAGAGTCAAAGTAATTCCATTTCTATTGTCCAGTGTACAGGAAGGCCTTGTCAACTCAGAAAGTGATGTGGTTTGGCTCGCTGTGTCCCCACCCAAATCTCATCTTTTAGTTCCTGTAAGTCCCACGTATTGTGGGACAGACTGGTGGGAGATGATTTAATTATGGGGGTGGGTCTTTCCTGTGCTGTTTTTGTGACAGTGAATGGGTCTCACAAGTGATGTTTTGAAAATGGGAGTTGCCCTGCACAAGTTCTGTCTTTGCCTTCTGCCATTCACATAAGATGTGACTTGCTCCTCCTTTCCTTCAGCTATGATTTTGAGCCACATGGAGCTGTGAGTTCTCCATTAAACCTCTTTCCTTTATAAATTGCCCAGTCTCTGGTATGTCTTTCCAGCAGCGCCTCACTCTACTGGTACCAATTTACTGTATTAGTCCAACAAGAAAATGGACTAATATAGTAAATTGGTACCAGTAGAGTGGGGTGCTGCTGGATAGCTACACAAAAATGTAGAAGCAACTTTGGAACTGGGTAACAGATAGAGATTGGAACAGTTTGGAGGGCTTAGAAGAAGACAGAAATATGTGGGAAAGTCTGGAACTTCCTAGACACTTGTTGAATGGCTTTGACACAAATGCTGATAGTGATGTGGGTAATAAAGTCCAGGCTGAGGTAGTGTCAGATGGAGATGAGGAATTTCTTGGGAACTGGAGCAACAGTGACTTTTATTATGTTTTAGCAAAAAGACTGGTGGCATTTTGCCCCTGCCTATAGATTTGTGGAACTTTGAATTTGAGAGAGATGATTTAGGGTATCTGGTGGAAGAAATTTCTAAGGAGCAAAGCGTTCTAGAGGTGATTTGGGTGCCGTTAAAGGCACTCTGTTTTATAAGGAAAGCAGAGCATAAAAGTTCAGAAAACTTGCAGTTTGATAATGCAATAGTAAAGAAAATCCCATTTTCTCAGGAGAAATTCAAGCCAGCTGCAGAAACTTGCATAAGTAATGAGGAGCTGGAGGCTAACCCCAAGACAATGGGGTCTCCAGGGCATGTCAGAGACATTTGTGGCAGCTCCTGCTATTATAGGCACAGAGTTTTAAGAAAAAAGAAAAAGTAGATTCCTGGGCTGGGCCTAGGGTCTCCCTGATGTGTTCAGCCAAGGAACTTGGTGCTCTGTCTCAGCCCATCCAGCTGTGGCTGAAAGGGGACAACCTAGAGCTCAGGCTATGGCTTCAGAGTGTGCAAACCTTAAGCCACATCATCTTCCATATGGTGTTGAGCTTGTGACTACACAGAAGTCAATAATTTAGTTTTGGGCATCTCTGCCTACCTTTCAGATATATGGAAATGTCTGGATGCCCAGGCAGAAGTTTGCTGCAGGAGTGAGGTCCTCATGGAGAACCTCTGCTAGGGCATTGCAGAAGGGAAATGTGGGGTGAGAGCCCCCACACAGACTCCCTACTGGGGCACCACCTAGTGGAGCTGTGAGAAGACCACTGTCCTGTAGTTCCCAGAATGATAGATCCACTGACAGATTATACTGTGCACCTGGAAAAGCCTCCGACACTCAATACCAGCCCATGAAGGAGGCAGAGAGGGAAGCTGTACCCTGCAAAGCCACAGGGGTCAAGCTACCCAAGATTATGGGAACCTCCCTCTTGCATCAGCCTGACCTGGATGTAAGACATGGAGTCAAAGGAGAGCATTCTAGAGTTTTAAGATTTGACGGCCCCACTGGATTTTGGACTTGCATGGGGCCTGTAGTCCCTTTGTTTTGGCCAATTTCTCCCACTTGGAATGGCTGTATTTACCCAATGCCTGTATCCCCATTGTATCTAGAAAGTAAGTAACTTGCTTTTCATTTTACAGACTCATAGGCAGAAATGACTTGCCTTGTCTCAGATGAGACTTTGGCCTGTGGACTTTTGAGTTAACGCTGAAATGAGTTGAGACTGTAGGGGAGTGTTGGGAAAGCACAACTGGTTTTGAAATGTGAAGATATGAGATTTGGTAATGGCCAGGGGCAGAATGATATGGTATGGTGCTGTGTACCCACCTAAATCTCATCTTGTAGCTCCTATAATTCACACATATTGTGGGAGAGTCCCAGTGGGAGATGATTGAATTATGTGGGCAGGTCTTTCCCATGCTTTTTTTTACAGTAGTTAATGGTTCTCATGAGATCTGATGGCTTTAATATAGGAAGTTGCACAGCATAAGCTCTCTCTTTGCCTGCTGCCATCCATGTAAGATGTGACTTGCTTCTCCTTGCCTTCTACCATGATTGCGATGCTTTTCCAGCCATGTGGAACTGTGAGTTCTCCATCAAACCTCTTTCCTTGTAAATTGCCCAGTCTCGGGTGTCTTTATCAGCAGTGTGAAAATGGACTAATACAGAAGGCAATTAAAATAAATAAGAATCATAAAGGAAAATAATTTTAATTATTCACAAATTATGTCATGCATTTTAAGGAAATACTACAATTCTAGAGCTACTATGGAGACAGGAGAATTTTTCTAAGTTTACTGGGCATAACATTAATATTCAATTATTGTGTTTCCACATACCAGCAATAGTTTGAGAATATACTTGAAACTCAAATGCCACTTAGAATATAATAAAAATAGGAAATATGTTGGCAGAAATTTAACAAAATGTGTATAAAAAATTATAAAACTTACATTAATAAATTAATGTAAAATAAATTAAGAAGTACAAATTGCTTTTGATTGAGACTCAGGTTAAAAATAGCAACATCCACCAACTGGATCTATAAATAAACAAACAGACTTGAGTCTTTTTGTTCTGATTTTGGTTTGTGTTTGTGTTTTGTTCTGGAACTTGACAGGCTGAGACTAAAAAATGGCTATTGAACTCCTAAAGAGTAGCACAAATTTGGGATTTGATGTATTAGATAACAGAAATTATTTTATTGCAGTTTAGGCTGCTATGTATATCAAAATGATGAAACTAAAGAACACAGAATTGATCTAAATAAAGAAACTAGTAGAAATATCTAACATAGTGTTTATTATAGCAGCCATTATTTTATGCCTGCCAAATAGTATGCTATTTAATTCTCTCAACATCATGAGATGGGTTCACTAATTTTCCATATCTTGCAATTTAGGACATTGAAGGACAAAAAATGTTATATAATTTGCTAATAGATACAGGAGCCAGGAGTCAAACCTAGGTAGTCTTTGCACTGAGGCCAGGCTCTTCATGTTGACAACATCCAGCCTTTCTTAACTATTCATGCACATCTCAGAATAGAGCACACGGCATTAATCATTGATGTAAATCCAAAAAAAATTAAAACTGAAATAATATATTAATTAAAGTAATAGACATTTTTTAAGACTATAAAGAAATAAAATAATGATAACCCCAAAGTTCACAATAACAACTGCCTTTAAAGCAGGAATGAAGAGATTGAAATTGAAATGAGCGCCCAGGGTACTTCAAAAATAATAACACTAATTTTACTCTGTTCTTCGAGTTCTTAATCACTGGGCTTAGCATATAGTTAACAAGCACTTATTTTTGTCCACTAAATATTTAATAAAAATTATTTAAAAAGTAAAATAATATGGATATTAGTTCTGAAGTCCCTCATTTATATAACTGAGAAAGTCCCATGATCTGGGGAAGCCTAGTGCATTTGGATTATACAGTTTCATCGTGGGAGTCAGAGACAGAAATAACTTGCAGTTTATGAAAACGGCAAATAATTTGGTTAGAAAATAGAAAACAATTATATGGCAGCAGCTGTAAATAAGTGCAAACCTTTATCCTAAATGGATCAAAGAAGAAATAATTGTCTATAAATATTATCTTTATAGGTTATAGGTTATGTAGCAGCAAAAAAATGGAAAGATATTGGAAATATATTTTTTAATTAGATAATTGTAGACTGAACAAATGGTCTTATCAAAATGATACTGGTTTTTGTTAAAGAAAAAATTGATAGGCATTACTTTAAAAAAGTCACTGGGATCTGCCATTGACCATATTCTATTTAAATGCTAATCTATATATCCAAGTTAAAGGTTATATACATACTTCTGGTTGACACGAAGTAGGAAGGGATAGTTAATAACCTTAAATAAATTGAAAAGCAGATCTCAGTGACTGAATGCAATAACAGTGTGTGGCAGAAAATACCTAAGAATTTTGGAAATTACTAAAAGTCAGCTTAATAAATAAATATTTATAGTTATCATTAAACCAGTATAATTCACGATCAAGTTGTTTGGAATATAATACCTCGCATGGATGGATGACATGAGTCTCATTGTATTCTGTGCTAGAAAATCAATGATTTTTCCAAGTACACAGAAATATAGGCAAATTTAGGCAGAGCAATATAGCAGAAATGATGGACATGAAGATTATTGTTTGAAGCATTGATTAAGGAGTTGGGGATGGTGAACATGGTAGTTGTATGTTTAAATATATTTTTATTCATATCTCCTTTCATTCACTTACCAGATATTTTATTGATTACTCAAATATGCTAATGTAAAAGTTATTATATGCTGTATTTTCCTGGGGCTCAAACAAGGAGTAGCAATAAAGTTAGTGGAAGATAATTTTCAATTTTTCTGAAGGTCAAAGTGGCAGCCTCAAAAGGAGTTTGATTCTCATTATTGAAGAAACTGAAGGAAGTTTGGTAAATGTCATAACTCATTTTCTATAAAATAAATTCTAATAATACATGAGTTAATGGAGAAAAATCAGGCATATTATAGTGAGGAAAATGACAAATTTTTAATTCAGACATGAGTAGATTTAAATTCCGTTCTGTCTTACACTCACTAGAGGACTTTGGGCAACTTAGTTAACTATTTGCAGTTTAATATTTCTGAGAATCAGGCAACCTCAGAACTTTGATACCCTAAAATACTTTATCTCATATACTTTACAATATCTTTCAAATATTTCTATCACCTTCAAGATACATGATATATTATAGATGATAAATCTGAGATGGCTGTATTTTACAATACCTACACAAGATACTAAAAGGGTTTGATGAATTGAATTAGTGGTCCCAGTTACTTCATCCCTTGTGAGAAAATTATGCAATCACAGCCTTGTCTTGCTCTACTGATAGGAAGAGTGCCACACTTTAACTGAAGCTTGGCTTTAACTGAGGCTTAGCTATGTGTCTTGCTCGCCTAATATGATATTGGCCACCTTGAAGAGACAGAAATGTGAAATGCTCTTATTCACTTCGGCATGGACCTTTCCTGTTTCTGATATCACAATGTGAATATCCTACCCCAAGTAGTCATTGCCACGTATGCATCCCCAGAATAAATACACTGACAACGACCTTACCCTTGCTGACCAGAGCCTGAAGCTAAGTTGTCCAGCCAAGGCTACTCCTCATCAACAAAAATACAATTAATTGCTAGACATACATGAGCATGAGAATAAAACTTGGTTCTGGGTGATCTATTATACGGTAATATTATGACAGTAGATGACTTATTGATAAACCTGAAAACCCATGGCTTTTTAGCACTAGTGGTTTTCCTTTGGTATTTATATCAGCATAAAACTTATGGGCCAAATATTAGGTTATATAACATTGTTTTTATATCACACATCACTACTAAATGTTAAATGATTTTTTAAAAGTTTAAACCAAAGTCTACTTTTCCTATAAAATAAATGTCTCCCTCATTCAATCTCATCAAAAGGATTAATAAAGCTGGGCTAATTACTACATCTATTATTACTTGGTAAGAAAGACAAAACATGAATTTCTATCATGTGAATCACAAGACAAAATTTTCATCTATTCTAAAGATGTTATTAGACAATTAAATTGTTTAAGAAAAGTTTTGTTTAATGCATATCTAATAGGCATGTGAAAAATGGCATGGTTAATATTTATGTATTTATAAAAATTCTAAAACTGGCAATTTATGTATGTATACATGTATATATATATGTCAATAATAAATTTGTTACAGCATAGTTCATGAATATTATCCTGTAGTGTGAATGAACCGTAATTAGAATATTGACTTATCTAAATGTTTTTTAAATGATGGTACTCCCCCTAATGATCTGTTATAAATAATATATATATATAATTAGAAATATTTAATAAGGAGGCACTTTCTGCTTTTGAAGTTCTCCTTTATTTTCAAATCAAATAGTTGAGTTCTTTTTTTATATACTTTTGCTCTCTGCATGTGTACATATATACATCCACATATATAGATGTATATACATTTAGATGCATATATATATATATATATATATCTTTCTATAATCCCTTTTTCTAATTATTTTCTGATTCCTAGAAAGTCAGGGATAATAATTTTTCAAATTGCCTTTAGAATTGAATTTCATGTAAAACATCATCAAATTAGATTTGAAAATACAAGTTCAATTATTTTATCTTATCTAACTTAATTTTAATATATTTCATTAGAAAGAAAATTATTCACTTCTCTGTTAACTGTATATGTACTATAATTTTCTGAATCACTATTACATAACACATATGGTTAATATTAAACACTGGTAACCAACATAAATATGCTAAAAATGAAGCAACATAAGCTGCTTCTCAATTAACCATAGGAACATAATTTTTCTTAAATGATCTCTTTTGTATAATTTACATAGCATATCTTAGATCAGTTTAGGCATAATTTAATACTTACTGCATCCTATATTCTGAGATTCAAATATTAAAAGATGAGAATTTCAAGAATAAATCAGTTTCTACTGATTTTCTCAAATGTTTGCAGTTTAAGTTGACAGACAAATCAATAAAATGAATAATATGAAATAAGTGGAAACAGAAATATATAATTCTATAAAGATAAAATTTTTTTGAGGAAGAGAAGAACTTGAGAAAAGTTTTCTAAGAAAATGGTTGAGTTGAATATTCAAATATAAATGTGAATTAGTGAAAGAGAATTGAGAGTATTCTGAGAAATAAAGAGGAGGAAAAGGAAGGTAGGGGTTTTGGAGTGTGTGTGTGTGTGTGTGTGTGTGTGTGTTTGTGTGTGTGTGTGTGTGTGTGTGTTTCAAATAAGCCTGGAAAAGTACGAGATAGAGCATAGTGAGTGTTGCGTGTACCTCTTTCAACTTTACAGTTTTGGGAAGTAAATGGAGGATGCCAAGGGAAGGAATATGGCCAATTCCTCCTGGAGAGACTACATTAGCTATATTCCAAAAGATAAATTACAAAAACAAAAACCAAGAAGACATGTTAAAGCTATCACTTATTTTTCAGTAAAATTAATTAAATCCCTATAAAAAGTAGTAAATAGAAATATATTTGAAAGGTACTTAGAATTTAACTTCTCTAGTCTTGATTCGATAGGTATTGGAGAAGAAGAAAAGGTCAAAGACACTTCCAAGTTACAGATTTTCATGACTGGATGGGAAATGTTATTACTGACTAGAGTAAAAAAATTTTAAAAAGTTATAAATCATATCTAAAAGGATGGGCTTTGGCATCAGAAACAACTGGCTTCTAACTCAGCTATTCCACTTAATTAGTTTTGTGACCTTGACATCAAACTTATCTGAAAGGCTTGGCACTTTCATATACAGAATGGAAAATGTAGTAGTTGGAAGATTATTGGAGCATTAACTGTGATAATATATGTTAAAGCACTTAATATAGTACCTTACATAAAGTAAACATTTTTAAATGTTAGCCAATATTTTTGTAAATAGTGGAAGTAAACAAGGTTGTTCTGTCTCAGTAAAGTCTGAAGTTCAAGAAATTGGTCAGGTCTTTAGATGACCATTCAGGAATACTTTGAATCCAAGTGCTTGTTAAAATTGTGAAAGTGTTAAGTTTGCTTAGAGAAAATGTATGGGGTGGGATAAGCAGAGAGATCTGGGAATTAGGGACATTATCAAAGTCTCAATGAGAGACACCCTTGAAGTAAGTCAGAAAGAAATAGCTATGTAAGATAAAGGACTATTTTAAAAATTTAAATTTAATTATAACACATATTCTAAATATATTTGTCATATAAAAAGACTTTTTAAAAACATTACTGTTACTTTCTTTCACTCTGTAATTTATTTCAGTCTTTGACAGGTAGGTGGTTTTGTGGGAGACCAGGGACAACTGTGTGAAGGAGCAAACATCTCAGTTACCGACAAATGTCTTTGAGAGAAACATTATTTTTCCTCTTGTACTTCAGAGGACCAATAATGTCCTTATTAAATCAATGATAATTATCCTATCACACTGGATGAGCATCTTTAATGGCATTCAGGTGTTATTATTTAATTTTTTTAAATGAATGTCTTTTTTAATAAGCAAAAATTTTATTTTCAAAACTCATAATATTTCATCTTAAAATACACATTCCCCATGCAAGTGCTCTATACTCGATGAATTTAAGTTTTGTATGCCTATTTCTTCCCCTTAGTTTAGAGAACTGCTTTTCAAGTTTCCCCAACTAGATATCTAGTGATTTGAATTGCATTTTAACTTTAGATGGAATCTGGACTTAATGCCACAGAAAACAGAATATAACCCATAGAATCAATGCAATAAGATCTGGAATATTTTCTATGTTCTGACAATATCACAATGTGCTGTGCTGTTAGCTCACTGGATGGAGAAGAGTGCAAAGCAAGCACAGATAAAACTGTATCCATCATAGTCTCCCCAGGCCAGAACACAGTGCTGCCTGCATAGTTGACTTTCAGTGAAAATGCCCTACAGCCACCTGTTTTGTGAAAGCACAGAGAAAGTGTAAAATGCAAACCATGCAAAATATTGATGTGAAAGTCATATTACAATTAACAAAGACAAACCTTTTATTGCTAAATAATTGATGCAAACACTGAGTACCTTATTGCTAATTGCATAGCAAAATATTTTCACTTAATTATCAAGAACTTGCAAAATTGGAGTTTGTACACATTTGGAATATAGAGTTATTTTAAAAAACACAAGAAAAGTAGATCATGGTCTCTTTTCTTTGTTTATTTGATGTTTTTAAGTATTTGAAAGGCTCTCTGTCAGAATACATTTTTTTTTTCTTTTAGGAACACATAATTGGTAAGCTTTTTTTTCATAATAATTGTAATGTGTAATATTTTAATGGCCATTTGATTAAATCAAGATGTATTACATTATACCAGAATTTCATCATCTCTCTTTGAAAATCTTTTTCATTGACCAAATAGCCAGCATTATAACACATAGTTATTGTTTAAATCAAGCAAATCCACCAGGAGGAAATAAACTTCCACTAAAAATAACCACTCTGTATAAGACATGCAGCAGTCCTCTTAAGCTTTGTTTTGAACCAAAGGACATGACCCTCCATTAACTCTGCCCTCACCGTTTCCCCATGAGATAGACTAGACAGCATGACTATCAGATGTTTTAGTTAATAATCCTTGACCTTTAACAACTGAACACAAAGTGTTTTTGTTGTGTCTACTGCAGTTTATAATTGCAAAATTCTTCATTCATTAGCTAAGCCTCTTTTCCTCTGGAATAGGTGAGTGTTCAGCCTCAGTACCATTTCTGCTGTGCCACTTAGGAAAGTGAGAAACAGGGTCAAATGGTCTTTTTTCATGTCTTATGTCTGAAAGCCAGAATGCTGATTTTCAAAGATCACAATGGGAAAATAAAATAACTGACTAATTTATAATTACAGAGGAGATTGGAAAGAATGACAGGATATTTGCAGAGAGATTTAAAGTACTTAATTAATTTGACCTCAACACCAACAGAAAGGTTTGCAAGTAGAGTTCTCCTAGGTATGCAGTATTTAAGGATGTTAATTTTAATGAGCACATTTATTATAAAACAATGTTCTCTTTCACTGTGATTTCAAAACAGGTGTGGTTTAAAAGCTCTCTTTTTCAATCATATTCTCTTTTAACACAAAGAAAACAAAAAGTTATGGTTCTGAATATATGAGGATACACTGATTTTATGGAAATCACACACTCAGCAGATCAAGTATCTTTTAAGTCAATTAATGTATTACTAATATTAAGAGGCACATACTTAGAAATGTACCTACAACATCAATTATTTTCAACTATATATCATAACAAATTTTACTGGCAGATGTATGGTATTCCAATGGATCATGTTTTATACATTATTTTTACCAAGAAAAAGCCATTTGACATATATTTCTGAAAAAAGGAAAGAAAAACCAATGAAAGG
>PVKP010011852.1:0-60169 GCA_004027715.1 Plecturocebus donacophilus | reverse complement strand
CTCCTGGGTTCAAGCAGTTCTCCTGCCTCAGCCTCCCGAGTAGCTGAGACTACAGGCACGCACCACCACGCCCAGCTAATTTTTGCATTTTTTAGTAGAGACGGGGTTTCACCATGTTGACCAGGATGGTCTCGATCTCCTGACCTCACGATCCACCCGCCTCGGCCTCCCAAAGTGCTGGGATTACAGGCATGAGCCACTGCGCCTGGCCTAGGTTATACTTTTTAAAAATCAAATTGTTGGTAAGTATAACTCAGAAAAACATGACACATAAGTATACAGGTTGACAAATTATTTTAATGTAAACATAAGGGAGACGATTTCAGAGCATAGAGGCATAAGGAGAAAAAGGGAAAACAAAACGACACTCATGCTTTATATTACCTCAGGTGGTCATTTGATCTTACACAGTGTTCTTGCCTTTGCTTTAAGGTACTTTTAACTGATAGTAATTGCTGTTTCAGTTTTTGATTATAGGTAACAAATTTGGAGTAGTAATAAGCCTCCTTTTTACTATAACAAAAATAAAGGTTGGTTTTGTTTTTTGGTTTTTGGGGTTTTTGTTTTGTTTTGTTTTTTCACCCTTTCCTCTTTCCATTGGTTTTAAGGTATAGATTCTATCTGAAAGGTCTGTTTTGGTTGTTCTCAAAGTTTGCTCTCTCTAGTTTTCATATACACAGCACTCTTCTCATCCCATAACATGTTTTATTTTACAGCACTAATTCTTAACTGGGGTGTTCACAGTCCTAACCCCAAGTAAGAAATATTCTTAAATTGTTAATAGCTGAAACAGAGAATAATGAAAACCTAGTAAAAGTTGCAAGTGTTTTTATTATTTTTCACTAGGTGACAGAGTTTAATGGTACTTCATTTGAAATGGCAAAAAAAAAAACTTGCCTGTTTCTCATGTAAAATGTTTTCCTGAAAAACTCAAGTTTGCAGTTTGCTAGGGAAATACTGGCATAGTTATGAAGGATTGTATGATAACATATTCATTTTTAAATGACAGATTTAAACGACAGATTACACCCAGAATCACATCTGAAAAGTTAGAGGAAACAAAGAGATAATAGGTCTCTTAAATCAGCCTGGACTTTAAACCTTTCTCACAGTGTTTAAACTCTACCAGATGGGCTTTAATTTGTAGCTTTTATTCAAACATGCTAATAAAGTCATTTTTCGAGTTAGAAAGTAGCCTACATATTTTAGTTTTTTTGTTTTTTTCTGAAATTAGAATGTTTCCCTTCTTAAAACCTATGGGCAAATGGAATTATGGCCTTTCCATTTCCTTCACTAGATTAGTAAATTATTTTTCTTTCTTTTTTTTGTTATGAAGGAATAATCTGATAGATGAGTAACTTAAATCACACAGTGCATTCTGATCAATGCAGGGGCTAAAAAGCTTCTCGTTCTAATTTACTTTCTTCAGCCTCCGAATCTCACTCATATCTGATTTAAACACTTAAGGAAGGAAACATGCCAAAAGGAGACATGATTGCTGAATCCAGAACCTAAGTTACTATTATTATACAGTGTATAATGCTATTTTGTGTCCCAGGTACCAGCATTCAGCATCTGTGGGACTTTGCTTGTAAATACATTTGATTGGAGATTTACCGTTAATACCATTTATGCTACCAGCCCTAGAGCCAGTCCTAGAGAAGTAGCCAATTGAAGGCTTTCTTTCCAAACTTAAGTGCTCCTGGCTTCCAGATCCATTGCCCAACCCAGCATCTGGGACTCTAAAAATGATTGATGCTGATGTGAAATGAATGTGTAGAACAAATAAAGGATAAAAGGTCCACAATGCAACTAGGCAATCAGATTCCGAAGTAGAGCATATTCAACTTCTGTGTAACCTGAGTCAAAGCTATGGTAAAATTAAGAGTCTTACCATAGTAGTTCAGCCCCAGGATTGATCAGTATGTACAGCCACTCTTAACAATCAGTAATCTTAGACATTTTTAATATTCTGCCTCCCCTCAAAAAATGAATTTAGCACATCAAGGGTTTTACAGATTAAAATAAACTACAGCAGTCTCCAACTTTACAATGATTTGACTTAACAATTTTTTAACTTAACGATGGTGTGAAAGTGTTACACATTCAGTACATTCTCTACTTACTTTGGGGTTACCTTCAGAAACCCATCATAAATTTAAAATATCATAAATCAGGCCAGGCATGGCGACTCACGCCTATAATGCTAGCAGTTTTGGAAGCCAAAGTGGACAGATCACCTGAGGTCAGGAGTTGGTCAGGAAACCAGCCTGGCCAACATGTTGAAACCCTGTCTCTATTAAAAATACAAAAATGGGCTGGGCATGGTGTGCACCTGTAGTCCCAGCTACTTGGGAAGCTGAGACAGGAAAATTGCTTGAACTCAGGAGGCAGAGGTTCCAATGAGCAGAGACCGTGCCAGTGTACTCCAGCCTGGGTGACAGAGCAAGACTTTCTCAAAAAAAAATAACATACAACTTAGGATGGATATATCAGGATGTAGCCCCATTGTAAGTCAAGGAGCATCTGTATATCCAGCAGGTGAGTTGTTTTTAATCATTGGTAAGCAGACTTTAGAGAATACCCACTAGTTCTGTAGAGCTTGGGAGAGGTGCCATCGCTGCTGGTTGAGTGTGTTTTCTGAATCTGACAAGCCATACTCATCTGACTCAAATAAAATTGGGAAATAGTTTTTGGAGATGGGGTCTTCAGGATCAATTCCATTTGTATTAGGTACAACTACTGGTGAGTCAGATTAGTATTCATCAGCCCATAAAAGGAGAAAATGAGGTTGGGTGTAGTGACTCACTCCTGTAATACCAATACTTTGAGAGGCCACAGTGGCTTCAAGGCCAAGAGTTCTAGACCAGCCTGGACATCAGAGCTAGACCCTGTCTCTACAGGAAAAAAAAAAAAAAAAAAACAGGCTTGGTGGCATACACCCTGTAGTCTCAGCTACTTGGGAGGCTGAGGTGGGTGGATCTCTTGAGCCCAGAGATTCAAGGCTGCAGTGAGCTATGATCATTGCACCACACTCCAGCTTGGGCTACAGAGGGAGACCTTGTCTCCACAAAGAAAAGAAATATGGCTGAAGGCTACACTCAAACTAAGATCACAACAAAGTGTTGAGTATGTCTGAATATGTGTAGGTATGTTTGTGTCTGAGTGTATTTCCACTAGCATGCTAAGGTATGTTTGTGTGTCAAGTATATTTCCGCCAGTATGCTAAGTTTTGACACATGCAAGCATCTAACTTGGGTCTTACTGCCCTTCCTTTGCCCAAGGCATAGACTATAATTGTTCATTCTCAGAAATCCAGCACTTATTTCCCCTTTATTTCAAGGTAGCTGATAGTTATGCTGCAAAGTGTAAGTTTCTCCTTTAAAAACTAAGAGGTCAAGCATAGTGGTTCGTGCTTGCTGTCCCAGCACATGGGAGGCTGAAGCAGAAGGGTTGCTTCAGCCCAGGAGTTCAAAACCAGCCTAGGCAACAAAGTAAGACACTCAGGGCTGCAGTGAGCTATGATCACACCACTGCACTTCATCGTGCGTGACAGAGTAAGACCCTGTCTCTTAAAAAGAGAGAGAGAAAATGTATATAGATGTTTTAAGGCCAGAGACTATAGAAGCCAGGAAGGAAATAGTAGATATGATCTGTCATAATTCAGGGTGATAATTAGTTTCACAACAGAGGACAAGTTTTGTTGAGGTGATGATTGCAATGGCGTTTGTTTCTCTGGTATTTGTTTCTCTCCTGACTTGTTCTAAAAGGTGTTTGTGGCAGTCTTAGAGAATGCTAATATGAGCTGAGCTTCTTTATGAACTTGCTGGCCAACATCTTTATTGACTTAGATTTTTTTAATAGAAGTAATAATGAGGCTGGGTGCCGTGGCTCATGCCTGTAATCCCTATTCTTTGGGAGGCTGAAGGCAGGTGGATCACTTGAGATCAGGAGTTCAAGATCAGCCTGGGCAACACGGTGAAATCCTGTCTCTACTAAAAAACAAAAATTAGCCTGGCGTGGTGGCATGTGCCTGTAACGCCAACTACTCGGGAGGCCGAGGCACAAGGATCGCTTGAAGCCAGGAGATGGAGGTTGCAGTGAGCTGAGCTTGCGTCATTGCACTCCAGCCTAGGTGAACCTAGGTAACAAAGCAAGACTCTGTCTGAGAAAAAAAAAAGTAATAATGAGTATAAAATACAACTTTTCTGGTATTATTAAGTGAATCTGTATAGAAAATTATATAAAGCATTAGTCAGGCTTAAGTTATAATTGTATCTGTAACCAGTCCCTGTCTACCCTTCTCTCAACACCATTAACCCAGAGATCAAACTCCCTAAGACAGCAACCGGTGTTTTGGCATTTAATAGATACTTTTAACATTTGAAAAGAATGAACATATGGTTATGTGATACTTTGGGGGTAACCTAACTGGAAAGAAATATTATAAATAAGCAGATGAAACTAATATTAATATGAATATTCTAATTCTATTTATTTGATCATTTTCTCTCAGCTAAAAAATTGCCAAAGAATGAACCACAAAATCCAGGAGCAAATTCCACCAGAGGAAGAGGAGTAGACCTTACTGAACCCACACAACCAACCAGGAGTCAGTGTTGTAGTAACTAAACCTCTAGTTTGAACTAGCTGGAATAGTCTTCTGCTTCCTAAATGTTAATAACAATGGAATTGGAGCATTTAACCAGCCCACTATGACTTCCAAAAGAAGATACTTACGATAGAGTCAAGTTTCTAATACAGAATTATTTTAAGTGTTTTGAACTTAATTTTTAATAACATGCATGGGTCCCTCTCACTAATGTTTCAGCAATAGGGAAAAATGAGAACTATGTGGACATTTGTTTCATTGGAAGGTTAGGGGAAATAATTTCCCATCACTAGAAATATGCACAAATGACTGTCTGGACCCACACAGTTAACCAGCCCATTTCTCCACACTGGTACAGTAGTCACCTGTGAAAAAAATTTGGAACTTACTAATTGGGGCTTTTCAAAAACATTCTTTTTTTAGAAGGAGATTCTAAAGTTACTTATGATGCTTAGCTGTAGTATTCAGGCAAATGTTCATTTCTTCTGGTACCTGTATTTAAAATGTACATTCCACATTTTAATGAATTAACCACAAGAAAATAATCCCACATATACAAGGTGGGGGTCAGGGGACAGGGAAGAGTATTAATGTTATCTAAATTATAGCCAGTCCTGTTTTTAATGGGGTAAAAAAAAAAAAATGCAACCCCATCTTGTTTTAGAAATTTGAGAACTAATAAATGCATCTTAACGGATAGTGTTCCTTAAAAACATATGAGTTCTTTAACAAAAATGAAATAAACCAGGTGTCTGTGATTTCTAATTAATCACTGCTGGCCATTACATAGGTTTTGTTGTTTGGGGCAGGGAGGGGGCTTTTGTTCCCTTTTGAAATAATATAGTCAATGCACTAACAATTATGTATATTCAAACTTGATTTTAAATTCGATGTTCAGCTGTACTGTAAATAGGGTACTGCATTGTAGTCTCCATATATGTATTACTTTTCTGTAATATTTAAGAGTTGCTTAAAAGTATACAAAATGTACAGTTACTAAAACAGCTAATTATTTCTCTCTCCCCCTTTGGCAGGAAGGGGCTTCAGTTGTTCCTCCATGGCTAGAATCATAATAAACAATGTACCCACAATTTGTAACATAAAGTATTGCAATATGTTAGTAACAATCTTGCAGCCTTCTTTTCCAAAGTTCATTTTATTTTGATCAGTTCAGTATATTGCACTAATTATTTTAGGTATTTTCATTATATGAAAGCTACCATGTGTCAGAGATGATTTAATCTATTTAAGTGTTGGACTGCTAGGAGAACTTGTACATTTATGATAATGCAGAATTAGGAAAACGGTTCACCAGTGTTTAGTTTTATATGAGGTGCTCAGGTTGGAATAAAGTGGTATAAAAAGCAAGTATTGGTTTCTCTCTCTCTTTTTTTTTTTTTTTTTTGGCATAAAACAGTTAATATATATAAATGATATTATGTAACAATATCCACTTTTATATTTACTATGTTTATAAAATTGTTTGGTATTGATGAATTATCCTAATATCTGGATCATTGGAGAATTGCTTTATGGTATTATATTTTGGTGTGCTAGATAATTGGAACTTTATTTTTTATGTGAGAAGCTGATACTTCCATTGAGAAATACTACCATAACTGTAACGTTGTCTCTGGAGCCAGCCAGTAAAGCAGCATTTACAAGTTCATGGCTAACATACTCAGCTGCACCTTCATAGAAACTCTTAGTGCCTGATTATTTTTCATTTGTTGCCACACCATTTACACTAGTTGGTCCGTCAGTTACTTTTTCACTGCAAGGTTCCTGATGAATCATTTCTGCTGGAAATATTTCTACATTCTCAGGGTTATAAATGGGATATTTAGAATAGTTTGAATCGGACAAATTTTCTTTGGAATTTGTAATTGACACACATTCCTTAGATTTGGATTTATACTGAAACAATACGTGGATATTACTTTGTGATTTCGTAAAGTTTGGTTCACTGTTTAAAAAAAGCAGAGGGCCTTTGGATTTTGAAGATTTGTTATGCGTGATAGAACAGTATGTTTCTTTATACACATGAAATGTTCTTATTGCCAAGGCAGTGACTTCTTCTTTATCCAAAACTTACCAGAGTCCATTAGTAGCTAAGATAAGGAATTGACATAAGTCATCTATAGGGACAGAAATAGTTTGAGGTGCTGGGATGATGGATTTTTTCAGCTTGAGATTTCCGTGAAATCCAAGTCCTCGTGTAGTTTTTACTTGCCCTTCTACCAGCCCATATGGTTCATTTGCGCTAATGACTGCTCCATTCTGAAGTCTTCTTCTTCTTTCCTTTGTGTTTCGTGTAGTATGTTCTTTGGTGAGGCAAAAACCTTTCCCATTTCTGCATAAGACGGCTTGCACATTACCTAAAAGATTATTTTTTAAAAGAAGAAATTTTTATCCTAGAGATAACTAATTGTATCAAAATCTGCTAACTTTAGTAATTCTGTGTTTCAATGCTAAGCAGAAAGCAGGCTATTTAAAGGTGTTTTTAAAACGTGTAATATATCACTTCTGAATGATTTACAGTAAATATAGATTTCAAACAAGTCCATTTATCCCTCACTGTTAAGCAACTTTTAGTGTTTAAAACTACTACATTTAGCATTAACATTACAGATAATGCAAAGTAACTTCTAAATTTTTAAATGAAGTGACTTAGTATTCATATTGGAGAGTCATGAGTTGAACTTTTTATAGCCAATGTATATTCCATATAGCAGACTTTTAAAATGTTTTAAGATAAATTTTTAAAATTAATTTATTTTTATTATACTTTAAGTTCTGGGGTACATGTGCAGAATGTGCAGGTTTGTTACATAGGTATACACGTGCCATGGTGGTTTCCTGCATCCATCCCCCCGTTATCTACATTAGGTATTTCTCCTAATGTTAGCCGTCCCCAATCCTCCCACCCTCTGCTATCCCACCCCTAGCCTTCACACCCCACAACAAGCCCCAGTGTGTGATGGTCCCCTCCCTGTGTTCATGGTTCTCATTGTTCAACTCCCACTTACAAGTGAGAACACGTGGTGTTTGGTTTTCTGTTCTTGTGTCAGTTTGCTGAGAATGCTGCTTTCCAGCTTCATCCATATCCCTGCAAAGGACATGAACTCATCCTTTTTTATGGCTGCAGTGTTCCATGGTGTATATGTGCCACATTTTCTTTATCCAGTCTATCATTGATGGGCATTTGGAACGTAAATCTTTTTTCAATTTAAAATGCAAACTTTGATTTTTGTTTTGTTTTGTTTTTTGAGACAGAGTCTTGCTCTCTCGCCCAGGCTGGAGTGCAGTGGCATTATCTAGGCTCACTGCAACCTCCACTTCCTGGGTTCAAGTGATTTTCCTGCCTCAGCCTTCCGAGTATCTGAGATTATAGGCACGCGCTGCTACACCCAGCTAATTTTTGTATTTTTAGTGGAGATGGCGTTTCACCTTGTTGGCCAGGCTGGTCTCAAACTCCTGACCTCGTGATCCACCCACCTCAGCCTCGCAAAGTGCTGGGATTACAGGCATGAGCCACTGCACCTGGCTACAAACTTTCATTTTTTTAAAAATAGAATGATAGTTATGTAATGATAAAAGTTAAATCTTGGATGTACTTAGGTCATGGGTGATGAAAAAATTAGAATGCCACTATTAATGTTAGTCTTACTAGGTTCCTGTAATGTGTAGATTTAAAAAATTAAAGCCAATCAGTCCTCTGAAGAAAAAAGTGTTATTAACGTATTACATGAATAATAGGCAGCCACCATTAAACCCTTTGGTTGGAAACTGAAATCTTAAAAGTTGGTTGTAGTTTTTTCATGGTCCAGATGAATCCATGATGGTGTGTTTCATTGAAATATTTACAGTTTAAACATGATCTGAACAGACAAGCATGGTTATATTACTATGACTTATTTTAGTGTATTTTTTTTTAGAACCACTGAATTTTTTAGTTAGGAAAAGTTGATTTTCCCTAAGTTTTTAGGAATATAGTTAACACATTTTAAAAATCACATATAATTACATATTGTTTATTCTTGATATGAAATCATTTGTGATTTATAAAAAGTTACCTAAACTGTGCTGAGATGGGGTTAATGATACTTGAATATCATAATATCTTTGAGATTTAAAATTCCTGGAATAGGATGCCAAATTTACATAGAATATTCTGGTTTTAAATATGATGCTGTGCCTGGGATCATTTAGTTGCTTGCAGGAGGAGTTCAATTCTAGACCCACAGTTTTTTAGGTAAAATAATTGAGGCTTAGAAGATTGAGGTCCAAGGCCAGGTGTGGTGGCTTACACCTGTTATTCTTGCACATTGGGAGGCTGAGGCAGGCAGATCACTTGAAGCCACGAGTTTGAGACCAGCCTGGGCAACATGGCAAAACCCCATCTCTACTAAAAAATACAAAAAATTAGCCAGGTATGGTGGTGCACGCACGCCTGTAATTCCAGTTAGTCGGGAGGCTGAGGCACAAATATTGCTTGAACACAGAAGGTAGAGGTTACAATAAGCCGAGATCATGCCACTGCACTCCAGTCTGGGTGACAGAGCAAGACTCAAAAAAAAAAAGGTTTAGGTCCATGCAACTAGTATAGTAGTGTAGTTGGAAAGCCCAAATTGGTGGCCAGTGTGGTGGCTCATGCCTGTAGTTCCAGCACTCTGGGAGGCTGAGGCAGGAGGACAACCTGAAGCCAGGAGTTTGAGACCAGCCTGGCCGACATGGTGAAACCTGTCTTTGCTAAATACAAAAGTAGCCAGGTGTGGTGGTGCACGTCTGTAATCCCAGCTACTCAGGAGGCTGAGGCACGAGAATTGCTTGAATCCTGGAGGCAGAGGTTGGAGTGAGTGGAGATCGCACCGCTGCACTCCAGCCTGCATGACAGAGGAGCCTAAATTGGTACAGCATTAGTGTCAGATATAGACAGAAACTATTGACTCATTTATATAATAGGAATTTTTAATAGCTGAGCTACTGGATTGGGACTAAAAGATGATATTTGTGAAAAATATTTTGGAAATTTAACTACATAAATTGTAGTTCTAAAGATTATATGGCCCCTCCTTTATAGTTTGGTTATTCATATTTTATATTGTCTTACTGTTGGTTATTCTTGGATTTTGTAGAACATTGTCAGTAAAATCTTGACTTTTGCTGAATTATAAATTATTACTGTACCAGCAAAGCAACATGAAGTGGTACTTAACGTGCTGAGTAAATGGAATTATTAGGAGTACATATGGTTCAGTACCTCTTGAATTAGAAAAATAATACGTGTACATAAATATGAATTGTGTGGCCATAGCTCTGAAAACAAAAGGGACATAATTTGGCTCAGAATAGTCAAATCCATTGACTTCATAAATGTTTATTTACATGTGGCAAGCCAAAGCCCATTTAACAAAAAGAAAAAGCATTGTTTTCCTGCTGTGTGATTTGAAAATAATAGAAATATGTATTTACAATGGAAGGATGGTAAACAGGCTATTTTTATTTTAGTTACCTCTGCAGAGAGCTTGACCAGTGTAGCCTTGTGCACTATTTGCCCTTTTTCTCCTGTGCTAGAGAGTAGGACATGCCATCTTGGCCCATTTTATTACTTGTGAACATCCTTTGAGTTCAGCACAATAAAATATTCTAGGATAAAGGACATTAAATCCTGGTTG
Source organism: Plecturocebus donacophilus (assembly GCA_004027715.1). Classification (NCBI taxonomy): domain Eukaryota; kingdom Metazoa; phylum Chordata; class Mammalia; order Primates; family Pitheciidae; genus Plecturocebus; species Plecturocebus donacophilus. Next base: position 49,879 of record PVKP010011852.1, on the reverse strand, counting down.
CAATTCTTGCTCTACCCATTAGAAAGGGAGATAATGCTTTTTTTTTTTTTCCTTTTGGAGACAGGGTTTCACTCTCACCCAGGCTGGAGTGCAGTGGCATGATCACAGGCTCGCTGCAGCCTTGACCTCCCTGGGCTCAGGTAATCCTCCCACCTCAGCCTCCCGAGTAGCTGGGACTAACAGTGTGTTCCACCACACCCGGCTAATTTCTGTATTTTTTAGTAGAGACGGGATTTTGCTATGTTGCCCAGGCTGGTCTCAAACTCCTGGGCTCAAGTGATCCTCCCACCTTGGCCTCTCAAAGTGCTGGAATTAAAGGTGCCAGTCACTGCACCTGGCAGCACATTCTTTACCTGTATGAATGGTGCATGAAGGAAAGAAAAAGTGAAGGAGAAGTAGCCAGCGTTTCTTAACTATTTGTGTATATAGCCCAGGAAGTAGAGGGTGAGTAAGAATCAGGCTCAGGAAGACTACTAACAGAATGAACTAAAAAATTAGATGTGCAGAGTCAATAGTTTCATTTTGTAAACAGTGAGTGGCATATGCTGTCAGCTACAAACAGTGTGCTTGAAGTCAAGTGCTATATTAAGCTGAAAGCTTGAACAGGATAATGAACAAAAGGTTTCCATGAAGATGGGAAATTAGAGGAATATTATTAAATATCACTGTTATGTCCACATAGTCTGGAGAGGTGGAGAGGAAACAGCCTTCAGATAGTTTTAAGAGAAAGGACAATTTGGCTTTTAAAAAAGTTTCTTCCAGTGTCTGCTTGGAGGAAATGAGAACAGCTAACCAAGCAATGAACTGTGTTGAAGACAACTACACAATTTTAATCTGAGCATAAATGAATTTAATTCCTAGACAAAGGTAACAGCTTTCAGTATTTGGTGAGACTGTGCTCTTCAGAAAGTGTTTTCAGAACAAAAATGGAACAGGATTACTGGAAGAGCAATGTGTTTAGGAACAGTAATCTTGGGGATTAAAAAGAGCCACTTTGAGATGATGCTCAAGCCTTTTAAAAGTGGCATAGTCAGATAAAGTGTTTCTTATGCAGAGGGTAATGATGTGACTGCCTCCTGTGATTACTGGGTTATCACCAACTTTTATGAAAAGGAAAAGTCCAGTAAACTGCAGAGGGAACTCTGGAATCCCAGTCAGGGAATTCTGGAGCTGAGTCAGCAATACCAAGATTTTTCTCAGATAAAGCCAGAAAGGTGACTTAGTGTTGATTAAAACAGAAAAGTTTTAAGAAAGAATGAGAGAAGAGGAAAAGAAACTTTATGTGGTGGTCAGAAAAAACATAGGTGATGAGTGAAGCAGGAAAAATAAAAACACACCTAGGATGCACAAGATTGCCCAGGAATAATAAGACAGTCTGGTATAGAAAAACAGCATGGGGAGTGGAAGGATTTAGGAGCCTGACAAACTCAGACTTTAACCTCAACCTTTTGTCAGTGTGGCCTTTATTAGGTCACTTTATTTCACTAAGTAAAGGTTTTCACCTGCAGTATTATTTGTCAAAGTTATTGTGAGACTCAAGCTAATTTAGTATGTAGACTCTTAAAGGTTATTTAGTGTTCCAAGAAGGGGAAAGCAGGTAGACTATCCAAAAGAAATTGTGGGGAAATGACAAATGTTTCATTTCAGACCCATTTATAAAGAATTATAAGAAAATATGAAGTAGAATTACAGAATTACTTAAGAGAGTAGTCAGTGGTAACTTGGAACTTGGAAAAATTGAAATAGTTATTGAGGAAAGGAAAAATTACAATTATTAAAAAGCATAAATAGAGTTGCATGTAAATAAGGTGAGGGAAAACAGTCTATATCCAGTTTTTCTTCAGGGCTCTAGTTTGAGCCAAAGAAGCTGAGTTTGTTGAATTTTATTTTATTTTGTGAAGTATTTGTTGAATGAGTTCTCAGAATCAGGTTTGTAAACGTGGGTTCCCCAGCACCACCATCAAAAAAAAGGGAGAAGGGGAAGGGACAGTATATAAAACGTCAGTGTTAAGAATCTGGCTTTTTTCCTGCACAAAATTGAAGGAGATTCTGGAGTTGAGTCAGACTTTAGGGTAAAATGTAAGGGTGGGGATAATTTTAAAAACAACTTATGAAACTGGTTCAAATGAACACATTTTCACTCCCATGGAAACAATTGCATCTAGACAGGAAAGAAAATGAGGTCTGTAAATACAGCATTAGTGGTGAATGAAGACAAAAAGTCCACATAATAATGAAGACACCCTAAAAACAGGAGAAAGTGGTACTCTTCATTTGGAGTAACCAGGCTTCAAGCCTAAAAGACTGGAGTCCTGGCTCACTCACTGGTTATATAACCTTGTATAATGCTTTGATGAGCTTTAGTCTTCTCATGTATTAAAAATGTGATTATCTTTTCCTCACAGATTTTGAAGATTAGATGAAAGGAGTGACCTGGCAATCTTGAGAAGAGAAGGGAAAGGGCTTCAGGTGATCACCAATTTAAAAATCGTGAGAGCCAGGGATGGTGGTGCTGACGTCCTAGCTACTTGGGAGGCTGAGGTATGAGGCTAGGGGTTCCGGGCTACATAGCAAGACCCCATCTCGAAAGAAAAAGTTGTGAATAATAGAGAAGTAGTGGGTAAAGTTGTGCCTGGTCTCTGAATCTACTGTGAGCTTATGGGACAGAAAGCTAGGACGTTAGAAATAAAACTAGTTTATGGGGCCTCATTAAAAGGAATTATTAACAAATGTACAATCTAGACATAAACGTTGGAATAACAGATACACTAAAGCACTCAAATATTAAAAAGCCATAATGGGGCAGTCTGGGTCTTAGATTGACCCTTCCACTGAGAACAAGTAAATATCCTGGATAATATAGCAGCAAGTACAAAATACTCGAGAAGAATAACGACTAAATTCAAGTATAGCAAGAGAAGAACCAGCTTTTACCTGAGATCATGTATTAAGCCGAATAAATCCACACTGAATTTTCACAGGTTGGCCAGGGGCAGTGGCTCATGCCTATAATCCCAGCACTTTGGGAGGTCAAAGCAGGTGATCACTTAGGGTCAGGAGTTTGAGACCAGCCTGGCCTGGGTGTGGTGGCACATGCTTGTAATCCTAGCTACACGGGGGGCTGAGGCAGAAGAATCACTTGAACCCCAAAGCGGGGAGGCAGAGAGTGCGGTGAACCAAGATCGAGCCACTCCACTCCAGCCTGGGTAACAGAGCAAGACTCCGTCTTTAAAAGACCAAAAACAAAACAAAAAGCCAGGATTATGAAACAGAAGACAAAACCTAGGGCTTGTCCATTTAATGAGACTAAATGGCTCACCACAACAAAGCCAGGACCCAAAGGACGATGGCCTCATCGAAACAGTGAACCAAAAGTAAACCTATGCCTCTTGCCACCACTCAGACTACAGAAAAATTGACTATTTCAAATTATGCTAAAGAGAAGAAGAAAGGAAGCTACAAAGAACTTGGACCTGGCTTGGCATTGTAGCTCACATCTGTAATCCTGTGAGGAAAGGATAATCACATTTTTAATACATGAGAAAATGAAAACTCATCAAAGCATCAAAGCACTTTGGGAGGCCAAGACAGGAGGATCACTTGAGTCCAAGAGTTCAGGCTGTCCTTGGCAACAAAGCGAGGCCCCATCTCTACAAAAAAAAAGAATGTGAAGCCACCAATCGTCATGTATTTGTAGTCTGAAAGCCTCAAATGGATCACTTAGTACATATTGATAGTGTCAACGGGCAGATACCAGACAGGAGCAAATGCAGTACTCTGGATTACAGCTCTCAAATAATTCCCCAAAACATAAATTATTTGGAATTTCTTATCTTTCTGGTCAAGATACAATAACAGTGACTGGATTTACACTTTTATTCGTTTTGAAGGGACAGAGCCAAGAGTCCAGGGAAAGCAATGCAGCTGGAGCTTGCTGAGGACAATACCTGAGAGAAAAGAGCTGCACAGAGGATTCCAGATATCTTTAGAGTGTCTTTCTCAAGTGGGTCTTAAGTGTTGAGATGGGTACTGGTGAATACGTGTGTGTGAGGAAACTCCACAACACTGGGGAAAGAAACATTTGAAAAGGATTTAAAGGAGCATTGCTGAGGACTCATAGGGTTGGGAGAATAATTCCTGCTCCAACCAGCCAGACTGAAAAGACATAAAATTCATGAGTCTTTACGTAGCATACTTAGGAAGGTCTTGCCTCAATAGGAGAGAATAATTAGAGCAAACTCAACACCGCCCTGGACTTGCCTGCCAAATTTAAAAAAGAGTATCTAAAATGATCAAACTATTTCCAAGTAGTTTCATCCCAAAACAAAGCTCAAGACCATATATCCAAAAACACACATTTATTCCCACAATCTGTGAATGTGATCTTATTGGAAAAAAATTGTTATTTCAGTTATCATTAAGGATCTCAAAATGAGACCATCCTGGATTATCCAGGCGGGCCTGAATTCCAATGAGAAATGTGTTTATAAGAGATACATAGAGTAGAGACACATGGGCAGAACAGTAAAACGCCATGTGAAAGTCAAGGAGGGACTGGAATTATGTGGCTATGGGTGAGGGAATGCCTGGAGCTACCATAAGCTGGAAAACCCAAGGAAAGAGTCTACCCTAGAAGAGGCATGGCCCTGTGGACACCTTGACTTCAGGCATCTGGCCTCCAGAAGCATGAGAGAATAAATTTTTGCTGTTTTAAGCCACCAAGTTGTGGTAATTTGTTACGGCAGCCCTAGGAAGCTAGTATACCAGGCATGCAAATAAGAAGGAAGATACCCATGATAAGTAAAAAGTCAATCAATTGAAACCAACTCCAAAATGGCATAGATGTTAACAATTAGCAGACATGAGCATCAGTTATTATAACTGTATTTCATATGTTCAAAAGTTAGAGACATATGATTTTTTTAAAAATTAATATTTGTTAATGCCACAATGGAATAGAAATCAATAGCAAGAGGAGCATTGGAAATTATATGAATACATGGAAATTAAACAACATGATCCTGAACAATCATAGGGTCAATGAAGAAATTAAAAAGGAAATCAAAAACTTCTTGAAACAAATGAAAATCAAAACATACCAAAACCTGTGGGATGCAGCAAAAGTGATACTAATAGGGAAATGCACAGTAATAGACTCCAAATAAATAACCTAACAGTGCACCGCAGGGAACTAGGAAAGCAAGAACAAACCAAATTCAAAATTAATAGAAGGGGGAAAAAAAAGATAAGAGCAGAATTAACCAAGATAGACACTATAATACACATAGGATCAATAAAACAAAAGGTTGTTTTTATGAAAAAATTTTAAAGGTCAATAAATCATTAGGTAGCCTAACCAAGAAAAAAGAGAAAATCCCAAAAAATCAAAAATGAAAAAGACATTACAACAGATATCACTGAAAAATAAAAGATTAGAGACTATTATGAACAACTATACCCTAACAAATTAGAAAACCTAGAGGAAATGGATAAACACCTAGAGACATACAACCCTACCAAGATTGAACCAGAAAGAAATAGAAAACCTGAACAGACCAATAACAAGTATAAGGCTTGAGTCAGTAATAAAAAGTCCCCAAAATGAAAAGGCTAGGACCAGATGGATTCACTGCTGAATTCTACCAAACATATAAAAAAGAATTAACACCAATTATTCTCAAAATATTTCAGCAAATTGAAGAGGAGGGAATTATTTTTAACTAATTACATGAGCCCAGTATTACCTGGATACCAAAAATCAGAAAAAGACACAACAACAAAGAAGAAAACTGTAGGCCAATATACCTGATAAATGTAGATGCAAAAATCCTCAACAAAATACTAGCAAGCTGAATCAAACAACATATTAAAAAAAAAAAAAAAACAAGGACCATGATCAAGTGGGATTTATTCCAGGGGTGCAAGGATGGTTCACAGAGAAATCAAAAAATGTTAAGCTTTGTGCAGAGGCAGTATCATAGCCAATGAGGTTTACTCACGGTGTGATTATTGCTAATTGAAAACTTTTTCCAATAGCCCACCATGACAACTTGTAATACAGTCAGCATTAAAAATAAAATAATGACACATTACCAACAGAATGGAGGAGAAATACCATATGATTGTCTCAATAGATGGCCAAATTTTTTTTTTTATATATAAAATTCAACATCTTGGCTTGGTCTTGGGAGGCCAAGGTGGGTGGATCATGAGGTCAAGAGATCGAGACCATCCTGGCCAACATGGTGAAACCACTTCTCTACTAAAAATACAGAAGTTAGCTGGGCATGGTGGCACACTCCTGTAGTCCCAGCTACTCAGAGGCTAAGGCAGGAGAATCGCTTGAACCCAGGAGGCAGAGGTTGCAGTGAGCCGAGATCATGTCACTGCACTCCAGCTTGGTGACAGAGCGAGACTCTGTTTCAAAAAAAACATACAAACGTACAGTTAGAGAGAAGGAATGAGTTCTAGGGTTTGATAGTCACATTAGGGTGACTATAGTTAACAATAATTCACTATATAACTTAAAATAGCTAGAAGAGTTTAAATGTTCCCAACACAAAGATAATACATGTTTCAGGTGATGAATATCTTAAATACCCTGATTTGATCATTACATATTCTATGCATATATCAAAATACCACATGTACCCATAAATATTTATAATTATTATATATCAATAAAATAGATAAACGTTTTTAAAAAGAATGTGAGTTTGGCAATACCTTTTTCCACATGTACAAATTCAACATTTATTCAATGGCTTCATCACTGAATGCGTATTTCATTATAAGGTAAGAGTTTTTTTAATTCTAGAGTTATGATGACATTGATATTTTATGAATTTTAAAGAAACTAAATTTCCTTGCTATAATTAATCCTGTTCTATAGAATACAAAATAATTCTTGAAAAATTCATGTAAAAAATTTTTTATGGCTGAAAGTCATTCACAGTTCTTTCTTACAGAAGTACTTTTGTAACTAAATCATGACCTCAAGTTCTCTCTTTTGCAATTTGAAATTTTTTCACCCATGTGTCTTTTTATTAAAATGCAGCATGCCTAGATACAAACAGTTTAACACCATTGTATAGGCCTGGAAATTAAATCCAGCTGTTTGACCTGGTGATTAGAGCCAACCAAACAGCAGTGTGTGTAGATATTTTTTTTTCAGACGGAGTCTCACTCTGTCACCCAGGCTGGAGTGCAGTGGCACAATCTTGGCTCACTGCATCCTCCGACTCCGTGGTTCAAGTGATTCTCCTGCCTCAGCCTCCCCAGTAGCTGGGATTACAGGCGCCCACCACTGTGCCCAGCTAATTTTTGTATTTTTAGTAGAGATGGGGTTTCACCATGTTGGCCAGGATGGTCTCAATCTCCTGAACTCGTGATCTGCCTGCTCGGCCTCCCAAAGTGCTGGGATTACCGGCGTGAGCCACTGCACCCAGTCTTTTTTTGGAGACATAGTCTTGTTTCATTGCCCAGGCTGGAGTGCAGTGGCACGATCTCGGCTCATTGCCACCTCTGCCTCCCAGGCTCAAGCGATTCTGCTGCCTCAGCCTCCTGAGTAGTTGGGATTACAGGTACCCACCATGCCTGGCTAAATTTTTTTTTTATGTATTTTTAGTAGAGATGAGGCTTCACCATATTGACCAGGCTGGTCTCAAACTCCTGACTTCAGGTAATCCTCCCTACTCCGCCTCCCAAAGTGCTGAGATTACAAGCGTGAGCCACCGTGCCTGGCCATGTCTAGACATTTAATGACAGTATCCACTTATTGTATATGTCATAATTTGTCATATTAATTTTAAAAAGACTTGAATGGTGTTTTCTCTTGGGATCCCAATTCCAAGAATATGGGTCAGTTCACAGACTGGCCTTAAATGTGTAATGATTATGTTTATGAACTATTTGGAACCTCAGCACAGAGCCTGAGAAATGACAGAGACTCTGGAGCAGTGGATATGCACTTACTTTCTTGGTGTTTCTTGATCTGGAGTCCTTGACGTTTCAGGCTCAGAACCAGGGCTGGATCAGAAATAGGCTTTCTGGGGCCTTGACATTCATTGTAGTATTCTCTGTGGTTATCTGGCCTTGCAACACTATCTCTGCCACAAAGTCCTACTCACTGAGGCCCAGCCTCCTCAGGCTTTGGAAACAACCCCGTTAAGAGGTAAGAGGTAGCATGATATGGTAGGACTGATTTCCAGCTCCAATTCCTATTACTTCTGAGACGTTGAACAAATTATCTCACATTTTTTGGTTTTAATTTTTCATCTGAAACATTGGGTTAACAATACTTAGATATCACTAGATATCAAAGTTATTGTAAGACTAGATGAGGAAATTACTCTCTATTGAATATTCAGTAAGTGGACACTATCATTAATAATAATTCTACCCACAAAAAGGATAATGTAACTACAGTTAAGCATCTCATGGAACTCAGTGTGGAATTCATGTCAATTTTGCTAAAAAGCTTTACCTCTGAGCTTTCCATTTTGGCAAATTCCTAAACTTCCTGAAATAACTTTAAAACAATACAGGCAACTTTTTAAAGAAGGGAATACATGCTCATAAAACTGAGGCATGAACTATTATTCTCTCTGAGATGAAATAGATGCCAGGTGCGGTGGCTCACGCCTGTAATCCCAGCACTTTGGGAGGCCGAGGCGGGCAGATCGCAAGGTCAGGAGTTCAAGACCAGCCTAGCCAATATGGTCAAACCCTGTCTCAACTAAAAATACAAAAATTAGCCAGGCATGGTGGTGCGCACCTGTAGTCTCAGCTACTCAGGAGGCTGGAGTAGAAGAATCACCTGAACCTGGGAGGCGGAGGTTGCAGTGAGCTGAGATTTCGCCACTGCACTCCAGCCTGGGTGACAAAGTGAGACTCTGTCTCAAAAAAAAAAAAAAAAAAAAAATAGATGCTATTTGACCAGTGAGCATGAGAATGACCTATTGCAAGTATAGTTACCAGAGTAACTGACCAATTTAAACAGCTGTACTAACAGTGAGCAATTTTCCATTTTTCTGAAAAAAGGAAGTATACAAAATGTTTTAAATTTTGTTCAGATTTAAGCATATGTAGTATCTTTGCTTTTCAACTTTATCAACATTTGCTACCCCTTTGGGAAAATTTAACATATCTGTCACATTATATCTTATCTGTGCCTCTTTAAAAAAAAGAATTACAATTATTTTTGTGCCTGCAATCTGCATTTAAATTGTGGTTATTTGTTGTTTCTTATATTGATCAATGCAATTTCTAGGTACTAAGTCACTAAATAATAGATCATAAAAATTTCTGGAAGTACCAGGGGTTTTGCTGCAAGGAACCAAAATTGTAAAGGTGTTATTTAGTGCTATTCAATGTACGTACCCGTGTTTGCAACATGTAATGTTCCAGAAATTATTTTTGGCATCTCCTGGGAAGAGGAGCTCTCTGCCAACCCATCATCGTTATTTGTTCTTCTCCAATTCTTAAAAGGACTTTTAGGTTCGCCTTCCAATATACAAGTAACTGCAGAGCGGCCACTCCATTGAACCCTGGACACTTCTTTTCTTCCAAGACGTAAAAGCCTGTCCATTCTCCAAAATGCTTTTGCAAAGGCTTTGTGTATGTCCTCAAACTCACATCTCACTGCATCTGTTTTGTTTATGGCAGAAAAGAGGTCTTCTATTGCTGTGTATTCTTCTCTAAACACGGTGCAAAAGGAATTGATTATTTGTTGCTCATCAGTTGTCATTTGGTAAGAAGGATAAAATTTGGAAAGCTGATGGAGAAGTAAAACTGGGAGTTCCACTGATGTCAGTTCTGCCGCTGAGGCACCATGATGTCCATCGAACAAGCTGAAAAAACACACATTAGATTTATTACCAAAATTACTCGCTGAGGTGAATTTATCATTCATGTCAGCTTTCCATGTAGAATTCCTGTCTTCACAAATGCCCACTCCTTTAATTAACAGATGACATATTTTTTGAGAATATACAACACTCCTGTCAATGTTATCAAAAATCTTATAGTATGCTGGTGGTATTTGTTTTTTCCAGAGCAACTCAAAAGCATTATTAGTGCTCTGTAGGGTTTTTTCAGTGAGCATAAAAGATGACAATAATTTAGAAATCATGAACTGTCTCTGAACAGCAATCACTGAGGGCTGTGGTTTCTTTCCACCCATCCATTGGAAACCCAGTGTGGCCAGAGCTACATGTTGCTTCCTATGGAGAAAAATACCAGATGGGTCAATTTCGTGCTTGCATATGAAACAGGGTAATGTGGTCACTTGCTCATAGACCTGCTCCTCTTCACGGCTTTTGATGTCTCTCAATGCTCTTGACCTTTTCTTTCTAAAATGTCTTCTTTTGGGTAAAAGTGAAATATACTCATCTGTATCAAATGTCGATGTTTTCGTATTCCATTCTCTTGATTTCCAAAACACTCTGCAAACAGGATGAAAGATATGTTCATACAAGGATGAATGCTGTGAAAATCCCTTCAAGCAAGCTCTTATCATTGCAATTTGGTTTGGCTTCTCACACTCTTATGTAAGCCTAAATTTAAATATTCTGATTCACATTCCTCAAAAAACATGTAAGTACTAAATTAATTGGTGATTGACCTGTGTCTGCCTGAAATAAATTAGGCAAAAATTCCACAAAGTCAGCTAGGCATCTAAACACTCAGAGAAATCAGCACAATATTTTCCCTTAGACATGCAAAAGTATATATTTGAGACCTGAGATTCTGATTTCTAGTATGGACATACAGTCATGTGTTGCATAATGATGTTTCAGGCAATGATGGACCATATGCAACAGTGGTACCACAAGATGATAATGGAACCAAAAAATGCTTATTGCCTAGTGACATCATTGTTGTCTCAATGTAATAAAGTGCAACACGTCACTTATGTGTTTGTGGTGCTGCTGGTGTCAACAAACCTACAATGCTGCCAGTCAAATAAAAGTATAGCAAATACAAGGCCTGGCGCGGTGGTTCACGCCTGTAATCCCAGCACTTTGGGAGGGCAAGGTGGGCAGATCACTTGAGGTCAGGAGTTTGAGACCAGCCTGGCCAACATGGTGAAACCCTGTCTGTACCAAAAATACAAAAATTAGGCCAAGGGCAGTGGCTCACCTCTACAATCCCAGCACTTTGGGAGGCCGAGGCGGGCGAATCACAAGGTCAAGAATTTGAGACCAGCCTGACCAATATGGTGAAACCCTGTCTGTACTAAAAATACAAAAAATTAGCTGTGCATGGTGGTGGGCGCCTGTAATCCCAGCTACTCGGGAGGCTGAGGCAGGAGAATCGCTTGAACCTGGGAGGTGGAAGTTGCAGTGAGCTGAGATTGTGCCACTGCACTCCAGCCTGGGCAACAGTGCAAGACTCTGTTTCAAAAAAAATAGATAAAATGTAGTCGGGCATGGTGGTGGGCACCTGTAATCCCAGCTACTCAGGAGGATGAGGCAGGAGAATTGCTTGAACCCAGGAGGCGGAGGTTGCAGTGAGTTGAGATCGTGCCATTGCACTCCAGCCTGGGCAACAGAGCAAGATTCCACCTCAAAAAAATAAAATAGAATATATAGTAAATCCAAGTATGTATAGTACATAAAACCTGATAATGATAAATGATTATGTGACTGGCTTATGTATTTATGATACTATACTTTTAATTGTTATTTTACAGTGAACTCCTTATATTAAAATAATAATAACTGTAAAACAACCTCATACAGGCTCTTCAGGGCATATTCCAGAAGAAGGCATTGTTAACGTAGATGACAACTCCATGTGTTATTTGCTCCTGAAGACCATCCAGTGAGACAAGATGAGGTGAAAGACAGTGACAGTGGCAATTCTGACTCTATGTCGGCGAAGGCTAATGTGTGTGTATTTTAAGTTGTTTTTTTTTTTAAATCTTAAAAAGTTTTAAACAAATTTTAAAAATAATTTTAGTTAAAAATTTTAATACAAATAAAATTTAACCAGGCATGGTGGCTCACACCTGTAATCCCAACACTTTGGGAGGCCAAGGTAGGAGGATCCTGAAGTCTGGAGTTTGAGACCAGCCTGGCCAAATGGGGAAACCCCTTCTCTACTAAAAATACAAAAAAATTAGCTGGTGTGGTGGCTCATGCCTGTAATTCTAGCTACTTGGGAGGCTAAGGTAGAAGAATCGCTTGAACCCAGGTGGCGGAGGCTGCAGTGAGCCAAGATCACGCCACTGCACTCCAGTCTGGGTGATAGAGTGAGACTCCATCTCAAAAAATAAATGAATAATTTAAATTTTTAATTAAAAAATTAACAGAAAAAAGCTTTTAGAATAAGCATATGAAGAAAGTAGTTTTTGTACAGCAGTACCATGTTTGTGTTTTAAGCTAAATATTATTACAAAAGAATCAAAAAGTTCTAAAAATTAAAAAGCTTGCAAAGTAAAAAATTACTGTAACCTAAGATTAATTTATTATTGAAGAAAAAATATTGTTGGCTGGGTGCGGTGGCTCACGCCTGTAATCCTAGCACTTTGGGGTGCCAAGGTGGGTGGATCACCTGAGGTCAGGAGTTCAAGACCAGCCTGGCCATCATGGTGAAACTCCCATCTTTAAAAAAAAAAAATATTGTTTATAAATTTAGTGTAACCTAAGTGTACAGGGTTTGTAAACTCTGCAGTAGTGTGCAATAATCTGCTAGACCTTCACACTCATGCATCACTCACTCATTGAAACCCAGAGGGACTTCCAGTCCTGCAAGCTTTATTCATGGTAAGTACCCCATTTTAAAATATTGCATTTTTAATTCTTTATACAATATTTTATTGTACCTCTTCTATGTTTAGAAATGTTTAGATATGCAAATACTTTCCATGTGTTACAATTGCCTACAGTATTCACTATAGTAACAAGTAACACACTGTACAGGTTTGTAGCCAAGAAGCAATAGGCTATACCAATATAGCCTAGGTGTTAGTAGGCTACACCATCTAGGTTTGTGTTGGTACATTCTATGATGTTCACACAACAATGAAATCACTTAACGATGCACTTCTCAGAAAGTATCCCCATCACTAAAGGATGAATGATTGTAATTACTTTTGAACTGCATTTTTGTCTACCTTAAAAGACTTTTGTCCTAATTAGAGGGTTCACAAGAAAATGAACGGATTATGCCAAAACCCAGCAGAATAAGGAAAAAGAATTGACAGTAAAGACAGAATTTTTCTTAAAGACTACAGCGAAGAGGAACGGGCTGAAGATAGGAAAGAAATGATGCAGAGCTGGATGATAAATTTCTGGAGAGGAGGCACCACTTTATACCCGTTCCTATCAGAAGCGTCTGGCACTGTACTCAGCACCTGGGGCCATTTTTATCCATTTCATGCACAATTTCTAGAGCATGAGATATTTCCAAGGGCCTATGGAAAGTTAGAAACCAGAAAAAAAAATTGGTTACAAAGTATTTTAAAACTTGATAAAAATCAAATTTGGCTGGGTGCAGTGGCTCATACCTGCAATCCTAGCACTTTGGGAGGCCAAGGCAGGGAGATCACGTGAGGCCAGGAGTTTGAGACTGGCCTGGGCAACATAGCAAGGCCTCGTCTCTATTAACAATTTTTATTAAAAAGGTAGGTGTGGTGGTATGCATGCCTGTAGTCCGAGCTACTCAGGAGGCTGAGGTGGGAGGATCGCTTGAGCCTGGGAGGTGGAAGCTGCTGTGAGCCGTGACTGCACCACTGCACTCCAGCCTGGGCAACAAACCCCAGCCCCAATAGTAATCAAGTAATCTATCTTTCCAAATATAAATTTGTATATAAGATCTTTTCTGGTCCAGCGCGGTGGCTCACGAGTTATCCCAGCACGTTGGGGGGCTGAGGCAGGCGGATTACTTGAGGTCAGGAGTTTGAGACCAGCCAGGCCAACATGGTGAAACCCTGTCTTTTCTAAAAGTACCCAAAAAATTAGCCGGGCATGGTGACGCACCTGCTGCAATCCCAGCTACCCAGGAGGCTGAGGTAGGAGAATTGCTTGAACCTGGGAAGTGGAGGTTGCAGTGAGCCAAGATCATGACACTGCACTCTAGCCTGGGCGACAGAGCAAATACACCATCTCCAAAACAAAACAAAAGATCTTTTCTGAAGCCAAGTAGGGTCCCATTTTGCATGCCATCCTAGAATCTGATGTTTTCAGTAAATACTATGTCATAGATAGGAAGTTTGAATATGGAAAAACAAAACAATATACATCATCCCTAGGTACCTGTGGGGAATTGGTTCCAAGACCACCCTCTCCATCATGGATACAAAAATCTAAGGATGCTTAGGTGCCTGATATTAATGGCGCAGTATTTGCATCTTCCTTGTATGTTGTCTCGCTCTGTTACCCAGTAGTGCAGCGGCCTAGAACTCCTGGGCTCAAGCCATCCTCCCACCTCTGCCTCCATAGTAGCTGTAACTACAGGCATGCACCACCACACCCAGTTAGTTTTTATATTCTTAGTAGAGATGGGTTTTTGCCATGTTGACCAGGCTGGTCTCAAACTCCTGGCCTCATGTGATCCGTCTGCCCTGACTCAGCCTCCCAAAGTGCTGGGATTAGAGATGTGAACTACTATGCCGGCCTTCCCATATACTTATTTATTTTTAACTATTTGTCTATTTATTTGAGACAGAATCTTGCTCTGTCACCCAGGCTGGAGTGCAGTGGTGCAGTCAGGCGCATGGCATCCTCTGCCTCCCAGCTTCAAGCAATTCTCTTGCCTCAGTCCCCCGAGTATCTGGTATCTGGGATGTACCCGTGTAATTTTTTTATTTTTTGTTTTTTTTTTTTTAGTAGAGATGAGGGTTCACCATGTTGGCCAGGCTAGTCTTGAACTTCTGACTCAAATGATCCGCCCATCTAGGTCTCCCAAAGTGCTAGGATTACAGGTGTGAGCCACTGCACCCGGACCCTCCTGTCTACTTTAAATCATCTCTTGATGGAATATACATATTGCAATGTAAATGCTATGTAAATAGTTCTTATACTGTATTTTTTATTTGTATTATTTTGTTGTATTGGTTTATTATTATTGTTATTATTATTTTAGGAGGTTTTTTGGGAGTATTTTCTATCCGAAGTTGGTTGAATTCACAGATGCAGAAACTTCAGATATGGAGGACTGAATCTGCTGGGAAAAATGTAGACTTTGGATTTTTTTTTTCAGGGGAGGAAAAAGTATGTAAGTTTACTTTACATAAGTGACTGAAAAATACATTCAAGAAATAGTAAATAGAGGCTGGGCATCATGGCTCACATCTGTAATCTCAGCACTTTGGGAGGATGAGGCGGATGGATCACCTGAGGTCAAGAGTTCGAGACCAGCCTGACTAATATGGAGAAACCCAGTCTCTACCCAAAATACAAAATTAGCTGGTCGTAGTGGTGCGTGCCTGTAATCCCAGCTATTTGGGAGGCTGAGGCAGGAGAATCGCTTGAACCCAGGAGGCGGAGGTTGTGGTGAGCTGAGATCATGCCATTGCACTCCAGCCTGGGCAACAAGAGTAAAACTTGGTCTGGAAAAACAAAAAAGAAATAGTAAATAGAGTATAATATGGCCTGATGCACCCAGAAGGAGTCGGGGTAATCGCTAATCACTATGCCCAAATAATCTCCTGGTTGGAACTTCTGCAACTACAGGGGTCATGCAATCACCAGTCCCCTTTCTGCCAGACATGGTGCTGCCAATCTTCTTAACTCGATAGTCAGATTTTTTAACAACTATAGAAAATGATCGCAAAATTGAAATGTGTGCCCTTCTTTCTAGCCTCTGGATAGACTTATTTTACTAAGCTCAGTTCATTCAAGGTCGCATCCATCCAAGTGTAGATTGGCAGCTCGCTGGACGGTACATTTCCCTGGAAGAACTCGACCATTCAGAAGTGGTGGCTGTTACTGGCGACAGTGGGTCTGTCTTCTTGTGGTGATTAGCTTCTCAAGCTCCATCTTAATTTCCTCCTGGGTAATGCACGACTCCAGTGCCATTTTCCTTTATGGCCTCAGACTTTGAATAAAAACAACAAAACAAAAACAAAAAACTGTCCCTGGGCAGGTGCTGTAGTTCACACCTGTAATCTCAGCTACTTAGGATGCTGAGACTGGAAGCTGCTTGAGCCCAGGAAGTTGATGCTGCAGTGAGCTATGATCTGGCCACTGCACTCCACCTAGGTGACAGAGGGGATCCTGGCCTCTTAAACAACTTAAAAAACTTTCATTTACTAACTCTATAACCTCAAGTCTTTTAATCTCTTTGAGCATATCTGTTGCCCAGGTTGGAGTGCAATGGCACGATCTTGGCTCACTGCAACCTCTGCCTCCCAGGTTCAAGCAATTCTCCCGCCTCAGCTTCCCCAGTAGGTGGGATTACAGACACCCACCACCACATCCAGCTAATTTCTTGTATTTTTAGTAGAGACAGGCTTTCACTATGTTGGTCAGGCTGGTCTCAAACTTCTGACCTCATGATCCACCCAGCTTGGCCTCCAAAAGTGCTGGGATTATAGGCGTGAGCCACTGCGCCCAGCCACATCTGCTTTCTTATCTGTAAAGTGCACGAGGTTGCTTTCAGCTTCAAATGGGGTAAATGGTGAAACAGTTGGTACCTAGGGGACACTCAACAAAATGCCTGCTCATTCTGCTCTAAGTTAAAAGGACACTGAGAACTATGCCAAATAAAAATACATTACATAAAGGCATGAAATTACAATGCTTAGGGAGAAATGTGTTCTATGTGAAATTAATTAACAAAAAAATCAGGAGATCAATGGGAGAGGATTGTTTCAAAGACCTGTATTTGAGAATTGTGTAACACATATTTACTAATATGTTGTGGTAAGTTGTTTATATCATCACTTAGTTACAGCTATGTTACATGGTTTAAGAGAAAATCAACGTGGCCGGGTGCAGTGGCTCATGCCTATAATCTGAGTGAGGTGAGAGGATTGCTTGAGAGCAGGAGTTGAGGACCAGCCTGAGCAACACAGTGAGACCTCTTCTCTACAAAAAACTTAAAAATTAACTGGGCATAGTGGTGCATGCCTGTAGTCCAAGCTACTTGGAGACTGAATGGGGAGAATCAATTGAGCCCAGGATTTTGAGGTTTCACTGAGCTATGATAGTGCCACTTTACTCCATCCTGGGTGACAGACCCAGATCCTGTCTCAAAAAAATACCAAAAGTATGTTAAATTAAAAATAAAATGTGAGCTGGATAAATAAAACAATTAGGAAACATATATGTAAATTAAAAACGAATGTAAAATAATATGGCCATAGAAAATAGGTAAATATCTTTAAGATGCTAGCCAGTAGAATTTGAATTCTGTAAATTATGCAAAAATCACTTCTAGGAAGGAAAGCCTTCTATGATAAATGATAAATAAAATAGCACACTATGTGATAGGCAAAACGGCTTTAGCAATCTTCATACACGGTTTACACATGGCAATATAAATAAAAATTAAAGAAGCAAGCAAAGCTCTGATAAATTTGAAATGTTTTGCTGCTTTATTTGTATTTAATTTCCTGAAGTGTACAACTGTATTGGATACAGCTACTTATCCTTATAGCAAAATTTTATTTACAAATGTCCACATCATAACTACTTCTGGAACTATTTGCTTATTGGGAAGCCTTCATGGCTTTCCTCACCAACAATTTTTTTCCTTTTTTTAATGGAAAATCTAAAACTTACACAAAAATCAGGGTATAATAAGTCCCCATATACTCATCACCAGCTTCAACTGTTACCAACATTTTTTTACTCCTGTTTCATCTATATCTCCATCCATCTTATTTTATGTTATTTTATTTTCTTTGAGATGGAGTCTCGCTCCATCACCCAGGCTGGAGTGCAGTGGTGCAATCTCGGCTCACTGACATCTGCCTCCTGAGTTCAAGCAATTCTTCCTCAGCTTCCTGAGTAGCTGGAACTACAGGCACCCGCCACCATGCTAGGCTGATTTTTGTATTTTTAGTGGAGACAGAGTTTTCACCATGTTGGCCAGGCTGGTCTGGAACTCCTGACCTCAAGTGGTCCGCCCACCTCAGCCTCCCAAAGTGCCAGTTTACAGGTGTAAGCCATTGCACCCAGCCTATGTTATTTAATTTTATCACAATTTGTGTGGTAGTATTTTAATGCCAATCTCCAAATTATATAACTCACCCATAAATACTTCAGTCTTGGCAAATTTGATTAGCATCCAATCACTTCTTCAATACTTACACTAGGCCAGCTACTGTGCAAGGTGCTGAGATGCACAGATGGATGAGGATGCACCCTGCCCTTGAAGCTATGAGGAGAAAAAGTCGCAGTGCTGTCCATATGCTCATCCAGGTCATTAATAAGAGAATGAAACAGGTCAGGTAGAGCCAAGGACAAAGCTCATTATTGTGCCCAACCGGGAACCTAGCCCTTCACCTGGCTAGGAGTGGCGTGATGAGACCTGAGAAAATGAACTAGGGAAACTCACAGCGGAGACATATTAGCAAGGGGTCCGAGGCAATATCCAAGGGAATGATCAGTTACCTGGCAGAAGGAGCAAGGAGACCCAGCAGAAGAAATGGACAGGCAAGCAGAGAAGTAGGGGAAGAAACGGGGTCTGTCAAGGCCTTTGAGTGCTTTCAGCCAAAATATATAAAAATATTTTAATTGCTATTTTTGGTAATATTCATGTAAAGAATGTAGTTTTATGAGCCTTGATGGACTACTGGGACAATATATAAGGCACCACAATACTGTGATTTGATCTGAAGTCAATTACTTATATCAGAACTTCATTTTTTCATATACAGCTCTATCACACATGGGCCATCATTCATATGTTTGTTCACTCATAATAACAAATAGGCCGGGCACGGTGTTTCATACCTATAATCCCAGCACTTTGGCAGGTGGATCACTTGAGGTCAGGAGTTCAAGACCAGGTGGCCAACATAGCGAAACCCTGTCGCCAGTAAAAATACAAAAATTAGCAGAGCATGGTGGCGGGAGCCTGTAATCCCAGCTATCCGGGAGGCTGAGGTGCGAGAATCACTTGAAACCCAGAGGCGGAGGTTGCAGTGAGCCGAGATCGCTTCATTGCATCCAGATTGGGTGACAGAGTGAGACTCTGTCGCAAAAATAAATAAATAAATAAAAATTTAAAAATAGAATTATTTAGTTAAATATAAATACGTCAGAATAAGAGCAGAGAGAGGAATGCAAGTCCTCTTTTGTATAAGGTAGAGGTATATATCACTCTTCAACATATCAGATGAAACAGGAAGCCAAGGTTTCATCTGATAACTAAGAAAGTGAAAGAAAAAAATACGATAGATATAATGATTCATTGGCTATACTTATTATCACCCCCAAAATTAAGAGCGTTTACCTTAAAGCATTATTGATGCTCATGTTCCTTTGGAATTACCTTTCTTTGCCCTCCCTTTGTCCCCTTTCCCTGGCCCCTATTTCTCTCACTTGAGAGTGATGGTGATCTGAGGGTAGAGGTGAATGTGATGGCCGTGGCTGAAGTAGTGGGGATAGTGATGAGAGCAGTGATGGGCGTTCCCCTGACTTGAGGTTAGAGCTCCCTATGTGGAATGTTTACCACATCACCTGGAACCTCAGTCAGAACTCACTTTATGATTCAGAAGGACTGTGAAGCAATAACAGCACAAGTTATATGAAGTAACCTTTGGAATTTCTGAAAGAAGGAGCATTTATTAAATATACTGACTTGCTTACTTTCCTTTCCTTTCTCCACCACCGCGGTGTATGCTTTACTCTGCTTCTTGCCTGTCTTCTCACAAAACTTTCAGGATTAAGCATTTTTGGCCAAGAAACAAAAGCAAAATCATCCCATTCCCCAGTGGATTCGGATGAAAACTGGTAATAAAATCAGGTAGAACTCCAGAAGGAAGCATTGGAGGAGAACCAAGCTGGGTCTATAAGGAATTGCACTTGAGATGGCACACATATTTATGTTGTGTAAAGGTCATGACTATTTACCATAGCAAGCTGAAAACGTTACCACTATCTAGACAGTTGAACATGTTTTATTGGGAATATATTTTTTCTCTCTGTGTGTGCTATGAAGGCACTGGTTGGCTTGTTTCAGTAATGAATATGTGAGTTCTTTCATTTCTCTCTCTCTCTCTCTCTCTCTCTCTCTCCCTCCCTCCCTCCATATATATATACTGTCTTACTGCTGGACACGGGGACTCATGTCTGTAGTCCCAACACTTTGGGAGGCCAAGACAGGAGGATTGCTAGAGACTTGGAGTTCAAGACCAGCTTGGGTAACATATTGAGATCCCATCGCTACAAACAAACAAACAAACAAATTAGCTGAGCATTGTGGCACACACCTGTAGTCCTAGCTACTCGGGAGGCTGAGGCAGGCGGGTGACTTGAGCCTAGGAGTTTGAGGCAGTCAGCTGCAGTCAGCTATGATTGTGCCACTCCACTCCAGCCTGGGTGACAGAGTGGAGACCCTGCCTTTTATTTATTTATTTATTTTTATGTCTTCAATATTGTTTTTATTTATTTTATTTTTGACATGGAGTCTCACTCTGTCTCCCAGGCTGGAGTGCAGTGCCGCCATCTCAGCTCACTGCAATATCCATCTCCCGGATTCAAGTGATTCTCCTGCCTCAGCCTCCCAAGTAGCTGGGACTACAGGTGTGCACCACCACACCCAGCTAATTTTTTGTATTTTTAGTAGAGACCAGGTTTCATCATATTGGCCAGGCTGGTCTCGAGCTCCTGATCTCATGATCCTTCCGCCTCGGCCTCCGAAAGTGCTGGGATTACAGGTGTGAGCCACCATGCCTGGCCGACCCTGTCTTTAAAATAAATAAATAAATAAACTGTCTTATGCCTATGTAATAGAATGAAAATGTAAGAGGAGTGATTACAAAATAATTTTTTATAAGCAGTGGCACTTTCAAATAGCCATTTTAGGCGGCTATCCTTACTGTACAAATTGGTTGTCTTCCCACCCAGCGTTAGAGCACCTCAGGCCATCTCTCCAGGACACCTCCTCTTCCTGCTCTGTAGAGCCTGCCCTCCCCAGCTTGCTGTCTCGAGTAACTGACTGAGAGTTGTAGATCTTGACTGGACTGCCTTTTACAATTATTTCCCTTGCCTTCACTCCTGGCTAATATCTTTAGTTCCTAAATCTTTGATCCACAGCTGTGTGCCACTCCCTCACCCCAAGGCTGACTTAGAACAAGATTACTAGAGCAGGTGGCCTGAATGCTGAAGAAGTTTGGACAAGCCCAACTGTCAACTAGGTGTCTCCCTGAAGAGAGATCAAAGTCAACTCAAAGTCGACATGTTCAAAATGGAACTCGCTAACCTTCCCTCCAGAATCTTCTTTGATCATCAACTTACTTTAACCGGAATGTCTCAGAGAATCCCTTTTCCTGTGTGGTTCCAGGTTAAATTTGGCCAAGAAGGAATCTTAATATTTCAAACTTTGGGGTCTATATTGGAAAGCTACCATCATCCAATGAGTTCACCCACAGAGGCTGAAGTGTCTAGCAGGTTTCTGCTTGTCCTTCGTTCCCCACTACTCTGCCTCCAGCTTTTCCTCCAGCTCCAGGTCTTGCTGACCAATAGCAGCCCCATGTCTATTAGCTGGCATCTGTCTGTGGGCCCACAGAAGCAAACATTTCCTCTGGACTTCCCCATCAGCTTCTCCTTCATGGTCCAACTTTGGCATCTGGATGTTCCTGGCTGCTCAGACTGACTGGTTGAGGACTTCCCTGATGCCCCAACTCCTCTTCTCAGATGTTTAGTTGACCAGCTTCTCCCACAAACTCATTTTAACAATAAATTCTTTTTTTCCACAATGTCCAGGGTTCTGCTTCACTGATTCAAACCTAGCTAATAGAAGGACCACCACCGCCCCTCCTCCCTTTCAGTATATATGAAATTGATCACCAAGAACTGTCAGAGCTCTCTCTCTCTCTCTTTATTTATTTATTTATTTTTTTTTTTTTTGAGGTGGAGTCTTGCTCTGTTGCCCAGGCTGGAGTGCAGTGGCACCCATCTCAGCTCACTGCAACATTTGCCTCCTGGGTTCAAGCGATTCTCCTGCCTCAGCCTCCCGGGTAGCTGGGAATACAGGTGTGTTCCACAACAACCAGCTGATTTTTGTATTTTTAGTAAAGACAGGGTTTCGCCATGTTGGCCAGGCTGGTCTTGAACTCCTGACCTCAGGTGATCCTCCTGCTTCGGCCTCCCAGAGTGCTGGGATTACAGGCGTGAGCCACCATGCCTGGCCAGATCTCTCTCTTCAATATCCCTCTACCCATCCACTTGTTTCCATCCCCAGTGCTATCTCATGCTTCCAAGAGGCTAAAATATCTTGCCCAGATTACTGCACAAACTCCTAACTGCTCAACTCATTTCCAGTCTCGTTGCCTCTCAGTGCATTCCCCTTAGAGCAGTCAGAGGAGGTGACGCCCTAACTGAAGCCCAGTACTGGCTTTCCCTTGTCTTTGGGATAACCTCCTTAACGTGTTTGACAAAGCTGTCTCTTTTGGCTTCTGCTAACTTCTCCAGCCCCATCTGTCAGCACTGCTCCCTCTCTCCGTGCCACTGTTAACGGAGTGTCATTAGATAAATCTTTGCCAGTTTGGTATTAGATTATTATGACCTGAATTTTTTTTTATTTTTTGCTTTTTAAATCACACTGAATATATAGGCACTGCATAATAATATCTAGCAGTTGGCCAGGAGCTGTGGTTCATGCCTATAATACTAGCACTTTGGGAGGCTGAGGCAGGCAGAATACTTGAGCTCAGGAGTTTGAGACCAGCCTAGGCAACGTGGCGAAATCCTGACTTTATAAAAAATATAAAAATTAGCCACGCATCTTGGCACATGTCTGTGGTCCAAGCTACTCGGGAGGCTGAGGTGGGAGGATGACTAGAGCCTGGGAAGCAGAGGTTGCAGTGAGTTGAGATTGTGACACTGCACTCCAGCCTGGGAGACAGAGTGAGACCCCATCTCAAATATATATATATATATATGTATGTATGTATATATATTATATATATGGCAGCTGCATTATCCCCATGTGGGAAAGAATGAGGCAACTCCAGGCAAGTGCTTGTAAACCCCAGCTCCCTAGGGTGGGGTCAGGCATCTCATAGGGTGTCGGTAGTGTTCATATCACACCTTCACATGTAGCTATCAGGCAGTTGGTGATAAGGATAGTAGAAAAACCCTTTACAGAAGTTAACTGATGACTTACTGTAAACTTCTCTTTAGAAAGGCAAAAATAGAGAAAGCATAGTTCTGAGATGCTTCCCAAGAGTGATGATACCGCTACATAGATTCTCAGCAGCTTGTTTTCTTCCAAAGTGTATTTGTTGTGTGTTAATTTTGTCCATTAATTGATCGATTATTTTATTTTATTGAGTTAAATTAAAACATTGTATTTTTAATTTATTAGATATCCAATTAATGTATTCTCCTTTTTAAAATATTCAAGTAATACAGAAGTATGCAGAAGAAAAGCAGAGGAAACACCTGCCAAAAGTAGGGTGTGTATTATTCCAGACTGAGTTTTATGTATTTTTACATATACATGAAAACTTAGAGGGTATTCATTATTAAATTTAGGTATAATTTGCATAAAATCAGTTACTCAATTTTTAAATGTACAGCTTGATAAATTTTTATATAGGAACTTACTTGTAGACTCCATCAAGTTTTGTTTGCTTTCTTTTCAAATTTTATTTTATTTTATTTTTTAGAGACAGGGTTTCACCATCTTAGCCAGGACGATCTGGATCTCCTGACCTCGTGATCCACCCACCTCGGCCTCCCAAAGTGCTGGGATTACAGGTGTGAGCCACTGCACCCAGCCGTTTTGCTTGTTTTCTATATTTTCCTTTTATGTTTTTTGAGACAGAATCTCACTCTGTCCCCCAGGCTAGAGTGCAATGGTGCAATTTCGGCTCACTGCAACCTCTACCTTCTGGGTTCAATCGATTCTCATGCCTCAGCCTCCTGAGTAGCCTGGATTACAGGTGTGCACCACCACACCCAGCTAATTTTTGCATTTTCAGTAGAGGCAGGGTGTCACCATGTTGACCAGGCTGGTCTCGAACTCCTGACCTCAAGTGATCCTCCTGCCTCGGCCTCCCAAAGTGCTGGGATTACAGGCATAAGCCACCGCGCCAGGCATGTTTTCTGCATTTTCTTTAGTAAATTGGCAATATAATTACAAAATTATTCTGTAAATGCTTTCTTTCACTTACTAGTATGGATTGGGGATTTTTCAAGTTGCTACTTATCAACCTGCCTATTCTTTTTAACCAATGTATTATATTCCATAGTAAATGTAAAGATGTAACATGAATTATTTAACCATTTATCTACAGTAATGAAAAATTTTTTGCTATAATAACATTTCATAAGGAAAAGAAATGAGTTAAATCAGTAAGACGGACAATTACATAATCAATGCACAAAAACCAAAATAACAAATTTGAAAATATAATAGCAAAAATAACCTATTGTATATTATAAAAAATAATTGAACTAAGAATAAACAAAAAAGTTTGAATGAAAAAATGCACATGAAAAAATTATAAAACTCTACCAAGAACAAAAAAATACGAATAAAGGCAAAGACTCATCTTATCCTTGGGTGAGAATCAGTATTGCCAGGCGCAATGGCTCGCGCCTGTAATCCAGCACTTTGGGAGGCCGAGGCAGGTGGATCACCTGAAGTCATGAGTTCAAGACCAGCCTGGCCAACCAGGCAAAACCCCGTCTCCACTAAAAATACAAAAATTAGCTGGGTGTGGCAGTGTATGCCCGTAATCTCAGATACTCGGGAGGCTGAGGCAGGAAAATCACTTGAACCCAGGAGGCAGAGGTAGTAGTGAGCTGAGATCGCACCATTGCACTCCAACCTGGGCGACAGATCAAGAATCCATCACACACACACACACACACACACACACACACACACACACAACTAGAAACAAAAAACTCAGTATTATATAGAGTTACCATCAAAGGGGGTAAAGCAAACCATCATAGGGAGAAGATATTTACCACATGTGTATTTACAACTAACAAAATATTCAAATCCAGAATATGTAAAGATATAAATAACTCAAGCAAATCAATAATGGAAAGACAAACAGTCCCTTCTCCCCAAAAGGTAGAAGACTTGAGAGACAGTTCACAGAGGAAACAGAATTATTTATTCAATAGAATATCATACCTCAGTGGAAAGAACAACTCCTACTACCCACAACATTAAAGAATGCCAGGAGGTGCACATTGACCAAAAGAACTGACCACGCTGGGCGCGATGGCTCACACCTGTAACCTTAGCACATTGGGAGGCCAAGGTGGGCGGATCACCTGAGGTTGAGAGTTCGAGACCAACCTGACCAACATGGAGAAACCCCATCTCTACTAAAATACAAAATTACCCAGGCATGGTGGAGCATGCCTGTAATCTCAGCTACTTGGGAGGCTGAGGCAGGAGAATCACTTGAATCTGGGAGGCGGAGGTTGCAGGGAGCCAAGATAGCGCCATTGCACTCCAGCCTGGGTAGCAAGAGCAAAACTCTGTCTCAAAAAAAAAAGAACTGACCACATACAACCTACAGAGGAGGATTCCATGCATGTGAAGTCCATTTAGTTGCAAACTAAATATGTTGTTTAGGATGCAAATGAATGTGATAAAAATGTAAAGAAAAACAAAGTAATAATAAACCAAAATCCAAAATAGCACTTACCTCAGAAAGACCAGGAAAAGAAATGTGATTGAGGCCATCAAAGTAATGCTGATTAGATGATGAGTACATTATTTGTCATAGTATTGCTATTATATTTTACATATATATTTAAAATGTTACTTTGTGCCTATTATTTTTTAAATGAATGAGGCAGCATTGTTTATAGTGCTCAAAAATAAGTGACTGGTTTAAAGTAAAAAAATACAATAGAATACTATACAGCCTATTCAAATAATGCATACTTATTTATTTAGAAACAAATCCACTGGGCTGGGTGCAGTGACTGGCACCTGTAATTCCAGCACATTGTCCAAGGCGGGTGGATCATGAGGTCAGGAGTTCAAGACCAGCCTGGCCCACATGGTGAAACCCTGGATTGACTAAAAGTACAAAAATTAGCTGGATGTGGTGGCACGTGCCTGTAATCCCAGCTACTTAGGAGGCTGAGGTAGGAGAATTGCTTGAACCCGAGAGGCGGAGGTTGCAGTGAGCTGAGATTGCATCACTGTACGCCATCCTGGGCAACAAAGCGAGATTCCGTCTCAGGGAAAAAAAAAAAGAAAAGAAAAGAAATTCACTGAATCTTTTTTGATGAAGAAAAGCAGACCAGGCCAGGCGCGGTAGCTCACGCCTGTAATCCCAGCACTTTGGGAGGCCGAGGCGGGTGGATCATGAGGTCAAGAGATCAAGACAATCCTGGTCAACATGGTGAAACCCTGTCTCTACTAAGAATACAAAAATTAGCTGGGCATGGTGGCATGCACCTGTAGTCCCAGCTACTTGGGAGGTTGAGGCACAAGAATTGCTTGAACCCGGGAGGCAGAGGTTGTGGTGAGCCGAGGTCGTGCCATTGCACTCCAGCCTGGGTAACAAGAGCGAAACTCCATCTCAAAATAAAAAAGAAAAGAAAAAAAGCAGACCATAGAGTAGCATAAATATGATGAGCCCACTTATGTAAAATTGAATAGAGGCATAAAGAAATAACTAAAACGATGTTTACCAAACCACAAATGTTAGTTTAATCTTTGTAAGAGATTTATACTTTGTTCTTTTTGCTTATATGTTATACATAACATATATATGTTTTTATATGAGAATGTATTATTTCCCTTAAATAATTAAGATATTTTCAAATAAATCTATATCCGTTTTCACCTTTTTACATAAAAAACCTTCACATTGCCCAGGCTGGAGTGCAGTGACTCGATCGGCACTCACTGCAGCCTCGATCTGCTGGACTCAAGCGAGCCTCCCACTTTCAGCCTCCTGAGTAGCTGGACCTAGAGGCACATGCCACTATGTCAGGCTAATTTTTTGTTTGTGTGTTTTGTTTTTCCTTCACACATTTTATTTTATTTTATTTTTATTTTGAGACAGAATTTCACTCTTTTTGCTCAGGCTGGAGTGCAGTGGTGCGATCTTGGTTTGCTGCAACCTCCGCCTCCTGGGTTCAGGTGATTCTCCTGTCTCAGCCTCCTGAGTAGCTGGGTTTACAGGTGCCCACCACCACATCTGGCTAATTTTTGTATTTTTTTTTTTTAGTAGAGATGGTGTTTCACTATGCTAATTAGGCTGGCCTGGAACTCCTGACCTCAGGTGATACACTCGCCTCAGCCTCCCAAAGTGCTGAAATTACAGGCTTGAGTCACCATGCCCAGCTTATACATTTTAATCTCAAAAATAAACCAATTTAAAAGAAAAAAAATCATAAAATTTTACTTGCTTCTTATTAAAGTGGAAAAAACTAAACAAGTAAGTTAGGCTCTGATGTGAAAGTGTTCTTTTCTTCTTCCTCAATCCATCACCCAAAGATAGACTCACTGGAAGGCATGAAACATTCCAATATGGATCAGAAAGCAGATTTATTATATTTCACATATAATCAAACTATAAAAACTGTTATTTTAAAAAAAAAAACTTATTTTTTAAATTGAGATGGGATCTCACTATGTTGCCCAGGCTGGCTTCAAAGTCCTTGACTCCAGCAATCTTCTTGCATCAGTCTCCTGAGTACTGGGACTACCAGCTTGTGCTACGGCATCCAACTGAGACTATTCTGTAATTTGCTTTCTCACTTAGCAATATGAGTATACAAAAAGTTATCTAATGCTTTCTCTATTGATGGACATTTAGTCTGTTAACAGCATTTGCCTTTTACAAACAATGCTGCAACAAAAAAAATTTTCACATGGATCTATTAGATAAATTCCCAGTAGTAGAATTCCTCTGTCAGTGAATCAATAAATTTTGAATTTTTCAGATTCATTCAACAACACTTTATTGTGGATGTACTATGTGCCAGGTACTGTTTTTAGCACTAGGAATTCTATGATGAAGAAAACACTGGCACTATCCATGGAAGAAAATTTAATAGGCCAGGTATGGTCGCTCACATCTGTAATCCCAGTACTTTGGGAAGCCAAGGCAGCAGGATGACTTGAGGCCAGAAGTTCAAGATCAGTCTGGGCAACATAGTGAGACCCCCATCTCTACAAAAATACAAAAATTAGCCTTGCATGGTGATGAATACCTGTGGTCCCAGCTTCTCAGGAGGCTGAGACTGGGAAGATAGCTTGAGCCTGGGAGGTCAAGCCTGCAGTGAGAGAGAGAAAATGAGAAGACAAGCCACAGACTAGGAGAAAATATTTTGTAAAACGTGCATCTGATACAGGATTTGTATTCAAAATACACAAAAAAACTGTTAAAACTCAATTTTAAAAAGCCCTCAATTTTAAAATGGGCATACAATCTGGATAGACACTACATTAAAGAAGATACACAGGGAGCAAATAAGCATATGCAATGCTGCTAATAATGTATGTCACTAGAGAATTGCAAACTAAACCAATGAGATACCACTACACACTACACACCTATTAGAATGGCCAACACAGCTGGGAGCAGTCGCTCGTGCCTATGATCCCAGCACTTTGGGAGGCCTAGGCGGGTGGATCACGAGGTCAGGAGATCGAGACCATTCTAGCTAACACGGTGATACCCTGTCTCTACTAAAAATACAGAAAATTAGCCGGATGTGGTGGCAAGTGCCTATGGTCTCAGTTACTCGGGAGGCTGAGACAGGAGAATCACATGAACCCAGGAGGCAGAGGTTGCAGTGAGCCGACATGGTGCCACTGCGCTCCAGCCTGGGTGACAGAGCAAGACTCCGTCTCAAAAAAGAAAAAGGCCAATCCAAAACCCTAGCTACGTCAAAGACTAGTGAGGATATGTATGTGGAGCAACGGGAACTCTCATTCATTAGTGGTGTAAATGCAAAATGGTATAGCTACTTTGAAAGACAGTTTGGCAGCTTCTTACAAAACTATACATAGTGTAACCATATGATCTAGCAATGCTACTACTTGGTATTTATCCAAATGAGTTGAAAATTTATGTTCACACAAAAACCTACACACAAGTGTTTATAGCAGCTTTATTCATAATTGCCAAACTTGGAAGCAGCGAAGACATCCTTCAATAGGTAAACAGACAAATTATGGTACATCCATACAGTGGAACATTGTTCAGTGATAGAAATGAGTTGTCAAGCCCCCAAAAGACATGAGTGAATCTAAAATGCGTATCACTATCACTAAGTGAAAGAAGCCAACTGGGACCAGGCGCAGTGGCTCACGCCTGTAATCCCAACAATTTGGAAGGCCAAGGCGGGAGGATCACCTGAGGTCAGGAGTTCAAGAGCAGCCTGGCCATCATGATGAAACCCTGTCTCTACTAAAAATACAAAAATTAGCCGGGCATGGTGGTGCCGACCTGTAGTCCCTGCTACTCAGGAGGCTGAGGTGGGAAGATCATTTGAGCCTGGGAGGCAGAGGTTGCAGTGAAGCAAGACTGTGCCATTGCACTCCAGCTTGGGGAGACAGAGTGAGACCCTGTCTCAAAAAAAAAAAAAAAAAAAAAGCCGGGCATGGTGGCTCATGCCTGTAATCCCAGCACTTCAGGAGGCTGAGGCAGATGGATCACCTGAGGTCAGGAGTTTGAGACCAACCTGACCAACACGGAGAAACCCTGTCTCTACTAAAAAATACAAAACTGGCCGGGCAGGGTGGCGCATGCCTGTAATCCCAGCTGTTTGGGAGGCTGGAGCAGGAGAATCGCTTGAACCCGGGAAGCGGAGGTTGCGGTGAGCTGAGATCGCGCCATTGCACTCCAGCTTGGGCAACAAGAGTGAAACTCCGTCTCACACACACAAAAAAAAGCCAAGTGGAAACGGCTGCATACTATATAATTCCAACTCTATGACGTTCCACAAAAGGCAGTACTATGGAGACAGTAAGATGATAAGTGGTTTCCAGGGGTTCAGAAGGAGGGATAAATAGGTGGAGAACAGGAGATTTTACAGCTGTAAAACTATTCTGTATGATAACGTAATGGTGAATACTTGTGACATATTTCTCAAAACCCAGAGAATGTACAAAACAAAAAGTGGACTTAAATGTAAACTGTGGACTTCAGTTTATAATGATATATCACTAGTGGCTCATCAACTGTAACAAGCACTACACCACACTAATGCAAGATGTTGATAATAAGGGAAAGAAGTGGTGGGAGGCAGTGAAGGGTATATTGGAAATCTCTGTACTTTCTGCTCAATTTTTTTTGTGAACCTAAAACTACTCAAAAGTAAAATGTATTAATTAAAGTGGTGTGTGTGTATGTGTGTGTGTGTGTGTGTGTAAGTAGGACGTTCTAAAAAAATATTTCTCTGGAAGTGCATTTAGTAATTTTCGCCCCTAATTCATATCTAAAACAGATACAAATAAACAGTGAATATTGTAGGAAATTCGAAGATAGAACACTATCTTAAGAAGGTTAACAATGCAAGGTAATAATTATTTTAAGATGCTTATATCAATTACTTACTTTATATATGGAGCACCTACAGGGGTAGGCAGGAGACATAAAGGCCAATGGCAGGTCTCTGTGCTTCATGAGCTGAGTGCCTGTCATGGGGAAGACAGACACAGATGCACTACTAGATAATAACATTATCAGTGCTGACCACGTGCTGGGCTCTTTCTAACCATGCCGCCCACAATGTCTCTCAACCATACAACAACCCTACACACAGGCACTAATAATCTACTTTACAGACAAGGACCCTAAAGCTCTGGAAAGTGAATTAACTTTGCTGCAATAAATGGCAGAGTTGAGAATCAAGCCCAGGTGTGTTGAACTGCAAACAGTTTGTAAGAAACTGCCAAACTGTATTCCAAAATGGCTGTAAAAATCAATTCATTTTGGAAGAAGAGGACAATCAGTGATACATTTGCTTAGATGTTTCTTTCTCATTATTTGAAAGCGTTGAACTTCAAATACATTCACAAATCTTAATCTCTGATTCTCACTCTTCCGTTCTTGCCTTTCTCCCACTGGAATAATTTCTTTGACTTGTCATCCTCCTGACTGCAGGACAATGAAATCCACGTGGCTTAATGGGAAGGTGGTCAGATTAGAAAATATTGAAAGCCAACCTCTCCAGGAGGCAGCCGTTGTTTGGCTTAAAACTGCCCATCAAATGCAAGTTTCTTACATGTTCCGCAACTATGATTGTAAAAGTCAAGGCAGCAGGCACCAGCCTGTGTGGAAGAAAGTTATATTTAGCATTCCTTTAGGAGCTGTCTCTTTGGATATCACAGAGATTCTGGTACAGGCTGTTACTGTTTGAGGGCTTCTGGGCCTGTGGCAGAGAAAATGGAGTGGGTGGTTTGCTGACAGTTCTTATAAATACCCCCAGTATTTATTTAATGGCAGAAACACACAGAATATTAGAGGAGAGAACATAGCTTAGCTCCATTCATTCCCTGGGCCCAGGACCAAGCACTTCTAATCTGTTCTGAGGAGCTGCTTCTGGGGCCAGCTGCAGTCCTGTGTCTGGGGAAGTCACCTGCCTGGCGCTGAAGAGGAAGGAAGGAAGGAACAGGGAACAATGAGGCCGTTGTAAAAAGCCAAGTTTTGCTTTTTTTTTTTTTTTTAAGTTTATTTTCTACCCATGTCAGTCCTCTGCTTAAAACCTTTCAGAAGCTTTCCACTGCTTCTGGGATAAAGGTCAAAAGTCCTAACATGATGAGCAAAGTTCTGTAGGGCCTGGCCAAAGCCTGACTCTTCAGCCTAATCTCTTCCCACTTTCCCATTCATTAACATTCCTCAGGCTGGGCGCGGTGGCTCACACCTGTAATCCTTGCACTTTGGGAGGCCGAGGTGGGTGGATCACCTGAGGTCAGGAGATCAAGACCAGCCTGGCCATCATGGTGAAACCCCATCTTTAAAAAATAAAAGTAAAAAATAAAAAACAAACAAACAAAAAAACATTCCTCAAATATAATCCACGCTCTGCCCACCTCAGGCCTGTACATGCTATTCCCTCTGCTCAAAGACTTTTCCCTCCACTGGCACTCAGTTAATTCTAACTCATTCCTCATTTCTCAGTTAAAATCCCACTTCCACAAGCTGAACTTTAGCATCATCAGAAAAGTGTTTCCTGATGCTTCCCAGGAATTCTCCACCCTTTTGTCAAATCCCTCCACAACTCCTTATGCTTTGCATTGATTCAAGTTTTTTGTTTGTTTTGTTTTTTGCTTTTGGGTTTTTTTTTTTTTTGAGATCCTCTTGTTGCCCAGGCTGGAGTGTCATGGCGCAATCTCAGCTCACTGCAACGTCTGCCTTCTGGGTTCAAGGAATTCTCTGGCCTCAGTTTCCCGAGTAGCTAGGATTACAGGCATGCACCAACATGCCTGGCCAATTTTGTATTTTTAGTAGAGACGGGGTTTCTCCATATTGTTTAGGCTGGTCTTGAACCCGTGACCTCAGGTGATCCGTCTTGGCCTCTCAAAGTGCTGGGATTATAGGCGTGAGCCACTGCATTGGGCGATTCAAGTTTTTATTGATGTACTTCTCTGATTAAGCAATGTCTGTCTCTTCATTCCCATCCTGCTTGCCTTTTTAATCCCAGAGCCAATTCATAGATTTGTAGTGAATATGTCTGCTATGTAGTAAAAGTTTCAAAAATATTTATTAAATAAATGAATGAACAAATAAAGTAAGCATTTGAGTTCTTAATTATTTAGTTTTTAATAAAGGGAATAAGAAAGATTCCCATATTTTCCCCTCATCCTCAGTTCTTAGCAGTGAGGTCTTCTTAGTCTGAAGATACATGCCCCAGAAGCTGGCCAATAGAAGAGCTAAGATAAAGGTGAGTGGGGTATTAGAAATTTTGGACTCTGTTGAGAATTCAGCCACCAAGCAGTGATGCCCTTTAGAACTGTGCTGTCCAATATGGTAGGTACTAGCCACATTGGCTATTTAAATTCAAACTAGTTACAATTTTAGCTTATCAGTCTTACCAACCACACTTCTCACGCTCACACATGGCCAGTAGCTACCACATTGAATAGTGCAAATAGAGAACATTTCCATTATCACAGGAAGATGTATTGAAGAGTGCTGCTCTGGAGTAGAAAATACCCTCTTCTGCACAGAGCATAGAATTTGCAAGCAGGATGACAGAAGAGAGCCCATTTTCCCCTCTGCTTTCACATCAGAAGGTAGGGGAGAGACCCTGTATCTATTTCTATTTTTGTTTCTATTACATGTAATTATAGGTGCTGCAGCTGAATGTGCTTTATTGCAAATAAAACCTCTAAATGCTTCCAAATACAGGGTTGTTGTGAAGATTAAACTAGTTACAACACATGTTCAGGCCCTTAGTTGGCTCTCAATATATGTTAACCATTTTGCAATACTCATCATGTCAATGAAAAAACAATAAATAAATAAATAAATACATTTAGGCCACTCGCAGTCGCTCACGCCTGTAATCCCAGCACTTTGGGAGGCTGAGGCAGGTGGATCACCTGAGGTCGGGAGTTTGAGACCAGCCTGACCAACATGGAGAAACCCTGTCTCTACTAAAAATACAAAAATTAGCCAGGTGTGGTGCTGCATGCCTGTAATCCTAGATACTTGGGTTGAGGCAAGAGAATCTCTTGAACCTGGGAGGCGGAAGTTGCAGTGAGCTGAGATCGTGCCATTGCACTGCAGCCTGGGCAATAAGAGCAAAACTCCCTCTCAGAAAAATAAAAATTAAATGTAACATTAAAAAGCTGGACACGGAGGTGCACGCTTGTAATCTCAGCACTTTGGAAAGCTAAGGTGGGAGGGCTGCTTGAGCCCAGAAGTTTAAGATCAGCCTGGGCAACATAGTGAGACCCCTGTCTAAACAAAAAATGTTTTAAAAAAATTAGCTGGGGCCTGGCACAGTGGCTCACACCTGTAATCTCAAAAGTTTGGGAGGCTGAGGCAGGTGGATCACTTGAGGTCAGGAGTTTGAGGCCAGCCTGGCCAACATGGTAACACTCTGTCTCTATTAAAAGTACCAAAAAAATCAGCTGGGTGTAGTGGAGCGCTTGGAATCCCAGCTACTCAGGAGGGTGAGGCAGGAGAATCACTTGAATCTGGGAGGTGGAGGTTGCAGTGAGCTGAGATCAAACCACTGCACTTCAGCCTGGGTGACAGCGAGACTGTGTCTCCAAAAAAAAAAATTAGCAGGGCATGGTGGTGCATGCCAACTCAGGCAACCGAAGGAGGATCACTTGAGCTAGAGAAGTCGAGGCTACAGTGCGCTGTAATTGTGCCACTGCACTTCAGCCTGGGTGACAAAACGAGACTCTGTCTCAAAAAATAAATTAATTATATAAATAAAAAAATTAAATAAATGAAAAATAGCCACAATTGTTACTGGCTGAAAACCAAAGCGTTAAGTGCAGGAAAGACTCTGGTGCAAGTAATCTAACTTCTCTGAGCTTCAGGTTCCTCATCTGTAAAACGAAGGATAGCTTTTTCTATCCTGGTAGGATTACATAGCATGTTTTGCAAAAGTGGTTATCACAGTACCTAACATGTAAGTTCCCCAAAACTTCTCTCTTCTTGTTTTATTACTGGTGAATGATATATCAAATTTGACTTTCTCATGAATCATCTCAGAAACTGGATTCCAGCTGTTAAAACATTCCAGGTGTGTGTTTTAAGATGTACGGATGTGGCTAGTAGTCCTAACTTCCTGAAGCTTTCATTTGGTTTTGGTGAGGGTTGGCAACCCAACCTATAAGTCAAATCGTTGGCATGAGTTAAATTTCCTTTGGTCCCACCCACATTTCTTAGTGCCATTTACTTCTCAATAGGCCAAGAACTGCTTGGCAAGTGCTTTGAGTCAGAATTCTACTAAAAAGTGTTGGACATCTTAAACAACTGAACTTATTTTTCCATTTGGCTTTAACTAGATTTCTCTACTGTCTCTTGTCACATGTTCTGGCTCTGTTATCGTCCAAATTTTAGCCTTGTTTCCAAAAAGCAACCAAATTTTAAACAGGATATGTATGTTTGTATTTGGAGGGTGGAGAGTGGGAAAAGAAGGAGGAAGGGAATGATATTTAATCTGATGTTGAGTTAAAACCAAGAGACAGAAAGCAGGGAAGGCAGAGGGGGACCCTTAATACTGACTGTGCACCACTTGCCAAGTACTGTTTTAAGCACTTATTTTTTCTTATGCATCTTCTTCTCCTTTTTAAATTTTTAATTCAAATGAACATATGTATGTAGCTAAAATGTTATTACATGTGCATGGTTTAAAATGTAATTGTAGTTAAACTGTTCAAACTTTAAATGTATTTTTATCCAAAAAATATGAATGACAGTAAATGTAAAAAAATCTAAAAATTACTTTTCATATAAAAAAGTTGTCTTTCTTTTAAAATATTCAAAATGATCTATCAAAATTGAATGGCAAAATGAAGTTGTAGTTAATCACTCTCAGATTTTTAGTCAAAGATCTTTAAATGAAGCTGAACACATAATTAGCTCTTTAGAAATTTGAATGAAGGTCGTTTTCTAAGAATGCTTAGTCTTTGCATTCAATGTTCATCTATTTGCCAAAGGATCCATGTCATGCTTTCCATATGTAATATTTAGATCTCTCTATCTACAAACGTAAGGGTAAAATGAATTTATACCACCAAATGTTTCTCCGCCGCTCCGTGCAATGTTAGTGAACACTGTGCTAATTTATGAGGATCTTCAGAACCATGAATCGGAATACAAAGAGAAGCAAAAAAATCGGCGCTTGGCACTCTGGGAAGCAATACTTTGTTATGCAAGAATCTTTTGCATTCATGCTAAGAAGGAGGATTTGACAAGTTAATTAATTTGTCTTTCCTCTTACCTAAGCACTCCTGCCACTCAAATTCTTTCTGCCTTCCAAAGCCATGCCTCTTTCACCAAAAAACTTCTCAGCATTCCAGTGCCTGGGCCTTTTGTTTTGAGGATATGAGGAAGTGCGTCTCCCTGGGGCTTGAAGACTGTTAGGCAGAAGGGTGAACGTCTAGGTTTACAAGGTCGCCCTGTCTAGAACTCATACCAACCGACACTAATGCCACCACCCCCAACTCACACATTTTTATTTTTAAATATGAAGTCTCGCTCTGTTGCTCCGGTGCGATCTCGGCTCACGGCAACTTCCACCTCCTGGGTTCAAGTGATTCTCCTGCCTCAGTCTCCCGAGCAGCTGGAATTACAGGCACCCTCACCACGCCTGGCTAATTTTTTGTGTTTTCAGTAGGGACAGGGTTTTGCCATGTTGGTCAGGCTGGTCTGGAACTCCTGACCTCAGGTGATCCACTCGCCTAAGCCTCCCAAATTGCTGGGATTACAGGCATGAGACTCCGCGCCCAGCCTCGCACACCTCTTTTTTTGAGTGTGTATGACATGAGGAGCTCTCTAAACTGTGCGTTCCAGAGGAGGATTCCTCTTGCTTGAGTTTAAGGGTAATGCTGCTTTAAAAAAGAGTTAAGGACAGGCGTGGTGGGTGGCTCAGGCCTATTATCCCAGCAGTTTGGGAGGCCAAGAAGGGCGGATCATTGGAGATCAGGAGTTTAAGATGAGCTTGGCCAACATGATGAAATCCAGTCTCTACTAAAAATACAAAACAATTAGCCGGGTGTGGTGGCTCACGCCTGTAATCCCAGCTGCTGGAGGGGCTGAGGCAGGAGAATCGCTTGAACCCTCAAGATGGGGGTTGCAGTGAGCTGAGATCCTGCCATTGCACTCCAGCCTGGGCAACAGAGTGAGACTCTGTCTCCAACAAACAAAAAACAGAGTTAAAAGGGTGGGCGTGGTGGCTCATGCCTATAATCCCAGTACTTTAGGGGGCCAAGGAGGGTGGATCACTTGAGGTCAGGAGTTTGAAACCAGCCTGGCCAACATGGCGAGACCTCGTCTCTACTAAAAATATCTAAATTAGCTGGGCATGGTGGTGGGTACCTGTAGTCCCAGATACTTGGGAGGTGGAGGCAGGAGATTTGCTTAAACCCAGGAGGCAGAGGCTGCAGTGAGCCGAAATAGTGCCACAACACTCCAGCCTGGGTGACTGAGCGAGACTCTGTCTCAAAAGAAAAAAAAGAGTTAAAGAACATACAATCATCAATGGGATACAATAGTATTCTTAAAAAGCACTACAGTTAGTTAACTTAGAGTAAAAATTGAGCTATACTGGCTGGGTGCTGTGGCTCACACCTGCAATCCCAGAACTTTGGGAGGCCGAGGTGGGTGGATCACCTGAGGTCAGGAGTTTAAGACCAGCCTGGCCAAGATGGCGAAATCCCTTCTGTACTAAAAATACAAAAATTAGCTGGGCGTGGTGGTAGGTGCCTATAATCCCAGGTTCTTGGGAGGTTGGGGCAGGAGAATCACTTGAACCCAGGAGGCAGGGGCTGCAGTGAGCCAAGATCACCCACTGCACTCCAGTCTGGGCAACAGAGTGGGACTCTGTCTCTATAGGGTCAGGGTCGTGCTATAAGGCACTGTCTTTACTCCAAATATTGAACATTGATAGATAAAAAATAAAATATAAAAGAAAATTAACAAGATATGGTGACTATTGTTGCCTCACACTGTCTTCAGCAATTGAATGAAATGCAACAGACCTAAATATAAAAGATAC
Source organism: Plecturocebus donacophilus (assembly GCA_004027715.1). Classification (NCBI taxonomy): domain Eukaryota; kingdom Metazoa; phylum Chordata; class Mammalia; order Primates; family Pitheciidae; genus Plecturocebus; species Plecturocebus donacophilus. The sequence goes on along the minus strand of PVKP010011852.1, from coordinate 12,071 downwards.
AATCGGCCGGGTGTGGTGGCTCACGCCTGTAATCCAAGTACTTTGGAGGCCAAGGCGGGTGGATGACCTGAGGTCGGGAGTTCAAGACCAGCCTGACCAACATGGTGAAACCTCATCTTAAAAAAAAAAAAAGATACAATCAATAAACCTCAAATAACACATAGGAGATTATCTCCACAACTATGGCTTAAGCATAGGGTTTCTTAACAAGACACAAAAGCACTACCATGAAATGGTAGTTGTATTGCTAAATCAGACTTTAATAAAAGTAAGGGTTTCTGATCATTGAAGGACACTATTTAGAGAGTGAAAAGACAGCCAGGTGTGGTAGCTGATGCCTGTAATGTCAGCTACTTGGGAGACTAAGGCAGGAGGACTGCTTGAGTCTGGAGTTCTAGGCTGCATGAGCTATGATCACACTACTCCAATCCAGCCTGGGTGACATAGTGAGACCCTGGCTCTAAAAAAGTAATTCATACATAAATAAAGACAAAAAATGAAAAAGAGTGAAAAGGCAAGCCAAAGGTTAAGAGAAGATATTCGCAATACATCTATCTATCAAGGGACTCAAGTCTAAAATATACATTAAAAATCTACCACAAATGAACAACAAAAAGACAGACAACCCAATTTTAAATGGGGCAAAAGATCTGAACTGGCATTTAGTTCACAAAAGAGGTATCCAAAATGTCAATAGGCAAATTAAGTTTTAATAAGCACTCAATATTATAATGTATCATCCACAAATAGATATCATAAAAATGGCAAAAACTAAAGAGATTGGAAATGCCGAAATTTGATTCGAGGATTTGCTCAGTCTTTCTTTCTTCCTTTCTCTCTCTCTCTTTTTTTTCCCCCAAGATGGAGTCTTGCTCTGTCACCCAGGCTGGAGTGGGGTGGTGTGATCTCAGCTAACTGCAACTTCTGCCTCCTAGGTTCAGGCAATTGTCCCAAGTAGCTGGGATTACAGGCGCCCACCACTGCCACTGGCTGATTTGTGTATTTTTAGTAGAGACGGGTGTTGGCCAGGCTGGTCTCGAACTCCTGACCTTGTGAATCTGCCCACCTCGGCCTCCCAAAGTGCTGGGATTACAGGCGTGAGCTACCATGCCCGGCCATTTTCTTTTTGTTTTTGAGATGGAGTCTCCTTCAGTCACCCAGGCTGGAGTGCAGTGGCACAATCTTGGCTCATTGCAACCTCTACCTCCTGGGCTCAAGTGACCACCTGAGTAGCTGGGATTATAGGTGCATGCCACCATGCCTGGCTAATCATTTTCTCTTTTCTGAGAAGGAATGATGGGAGAGGGGAGAGGCTAATTTTTGTATTTTTAGTAGAGATGGGGTTTCCATGTTGGCAGGCTGGTATCAAACTCCTGGCCTCAAGTGATCCATCTGCCTTGGCCTCCCAAAGTGCTGGGATTACAGGTGTGAGCTACCAAGCCTGGCCAGTACGGTCATTTTTACACACTGGAGACAGGAGTTTAAACTTGTATGATCACTTAGCAACCTATTAAAGCTGTAGTACATTTTTGCTATGATTCAGCAACCATACCCCTAGGTATATGCACTGGAGGAATGAGTGCAAATGACTACAAAAAGGCATTTAAGAATAGTCTTAAGGGTGGGCTGGGTGTGGTAGTTCATGCCTGTAATCCCAGCCCTTTGGGAGGCCAAGGCTGGTGGATTACCCGAGGTCAGAAGTTCGAGACCAGACTGGCCAATATGACGAAATCCCGTCTCTACTGAAAATACAAAAATTAGCCAGGTGTGGTGGCATGCGCCTGTAATCCCAGCTACTTGGGAGGCCGAGGCAGGAGAATTGTGTGAACCAGGGAGGCAGAGGTTGCAGTGAGCCAAGATCACGCCACTGTACTCCAGCTGGGCAACAAGAGCAAAACTCTGTCTCAAAATAAATAAAATATATAAAAAAAATAAAAAGGAGCCCAACAACAAGAGTCCATATGCTGTGTTATTATATTTATATGAATTTCATGAATAGGCCAGACCAGTCTGGGATGATAAAACCAGAATAGCAATTGCCTTAGGGTGTTGATTAGAAAGGGACAAAAGGAAATCTTTCCCTTTTTTTTGAGACGGAGTCTTGCTCTGTTGCCCAGGCCAGAGTGCACTGGCATGACCTTGGCTCACTGCAACCTCTGCCTCCCAGTTTCTTTATATTTTTGGTTTTTTATTGTAAGCTTTCTAGTCTAAGGTATTTTGTTATGCCTCCCAGTTTCATGCGATTCTCCTGCCTCAGCCTCCCAGTAGCTGGGATTACAGGTACATGCCACCATGCCTAGTTCATTTCTTGTATTTTTAGTAGAGATGAGTTTTGCCATGTTGACCCAGCTGGTCTCAAAATCCTGACCTCAAGTGATCTGCCAGCCTTGCTTCCCAAAGTGCTGGATTACAGGCATGGGCCACCGTGCCCAGCCAGGAAGTCTTTCTGGTGCTGGGAATGTTCTACATATTGATCTGGCTGGTGAGTAACCAAGGGTATTCATATATAAAAATTCATTGAGCTGAACAATTAAAATTAGTGTACTTAAGTAAAGCATATTATCTTTTATTTTATTTATTTTCTTATTTTAGAAACAAGATTTCACTCTGTCCTCCCATGCTGGAAGGCAGTGGTACCCTTATAGCTCACTGCAACCTGGAACTTTTGGGTTTAAGGTGTCTTCCTGCCTAACCTCCCAAGTAGCAGGGAGTACAGGTATGCATCCCCATTTTCAGGTAGATTTTTTATTTGTTCTTGAGACCAGGTCTTGCTATATTGCCCAGGCTCATATTATCTTTAAAAAAATTGCTGAAAAAACAGAATAAATATTCTAGAACAGAAAGACAAAAGCAGCTGAACATACATACATGTTGGGCTCTGTCTCCTTTTTTTTTTCTTTCAGTATTAAAAAACGCATAAATGCTCATTTAAAAAATTGACATCAAATGCCATTTGGTGTAGAAGATGTCATTTTTCTTTACAAGCTAATAACAATATTAAACTCAAAATAGTCAAATATAATACACATTTATTGGCAGATGTTTTACCTTTTACAGATTAAGGCCTTCCCTGAGTAGACCAGCTAAGTAGTAGTTTAGATCCTTTCTGAAAGAACTGCTGAAGGATGTGTTTAGCAAGAAAAAAAGCCAATGTAGAGTGAAGGAGTACATGAGCATGGGAACCATTAAAATATACTGGAAATGTTAATGATCTATTGATTGCATGTTATGAGCTGAATTGTGTCCCTCCAAAATTCATATATTGAAGTTCTAATCCCTAGTACTTCAGAATGTGACTTGTATTTGGAGATTGTCTTTAATGAGGTAGTTAAGGTTAAATGAGTTCATTAGGGTGGGCTCTAATCCCATATGTCTAGCATCCCTAGAAGAAGAGGAGATGAGAACACAGAAACACCCAGAGAGATGATGTGAAAACACTGGAGAAAAACCACCATCCACAAGCCAAGGAGAGAGGCCTCAGGAGAAAGCAATGTTGCTGTCACCTTTATCTTGGGTTTTTTAGCCTCCAGACTTCTGAAGAAATAAGTTTCTGTGTTTAAGCCACCCAATCTGTGGTACTTTCTTATGGAAGTCCTAGATACACTGCGGTAAAATCAAAAGTTGGTTTTTGTCATAAAAATGTAGATAAAACATTATAGATAATAACAAGAAAGATGGGAGTATTTGGTGAATACTTATGTACTAATACTTTGCTTGATTTTTAACTGTGTAGGATAAACACATGGCCTTTCCCAGAACGTGATACCTGGGCAGAATTGAGTAGTTGTGAGAGACTATGACCCACAGGGCCTTAAATAGCTTCATCTAGCCTTTTACAGTGAAAGTTCGCTTGACCCTTCTCCACGGGTTTATTTTGCAAACATCAAAAAACATGACCAAAGATACACTTCCATACATATTTACTTCTGGGGTGGGCACGGAATTGGGAAATGAGATAAAGTGAGATACAGGCCAGGCGCAGTGGCTCAAGCTTGTAATCCCAGCACTTTGGGAGGCCAAGGTGGGTGGATCACAAGGTCAGGAGTTCAAGACCAGCCTGGCCAAGGTGGTGAAATCCCATCTCTACTAAAAATACAAAATTAGCCAGGTGTAATGGCAGGTGCCTGTAATCCCAGCTACTCGGGAGACTGAGGCAGAGAATTGCTTCAACCTGGGAGGTGGAGGTTGCAGTGAGCCGAGATTGCACCACCGCACTCCGGCCTCAGCAACAAGAGTGAAACTCTATCTCAAAAAAAAAAAAAAAAAAAAAAAAAAAAAAAAAAAAAAAAAAAAAAAAAAAAAAAAGGATAGTGTGAGACTCCATCTCAAAAAAAAAAAAAAAGGCATAAAGAGAGATATAAAAGAGCAGTCTTTAATTACATATTTATTACATATGTTTATGGAAAAGGAAACTTAAAAATCTGGCTGGTGAATATGCAGATATATCACTTTATTTTTCAGTATGTTAGAAATATTTTATAACAATATAAAATTGTTGTGGTTTTGAAGGGATATCGTGTTACTATAATGAACAGTTCTCATTTTTCTTTGTTTTTCTTACCCAAATCCTTTGCTTATGTATAGCACCTATTTTATACATTGGAACACACTGCTCTGTGCTTTGATTTTAGACTTCAGTAGCAGTGTGCTCAGCCAATCAGGAATTAGGATTAAAGAATTGAAGCCTTTTACAGTAAAGGCTTCCCTTATAAGGGGACCCTAAACTAGAAAACCTGTTCTGAGAAAGATTTTTTTCCTAATTTGTGAAATTATGTGTATGAATGTTTTTATACATACAGGGAATTAGGATCCTTCAGGTTTATTTTAAACAATTATCTGGCACTAACAGAAATACAATTTATGGTGTTCATATCATTCCAGAAAATCTAGGTCATACCAGTTTGGTTCTTTGGAAATTTGATTTCCTTATTTTCAACGTGCTTGAAACAATAAATTCTCATGTGCTGCTTTGGAAAAGTAAAATGTCATTTAGCCTGAATTCAGAAGAAAGCTGACTTCATTTCTTTTACTTACATTGGACTGTCACTGTGAATGGTAAGTAAATTGATGAAACAAACGTGTTAATATTTAAAACAGAAAGCAATGGAAAAGAAAACCCTCTGTCTTTACAAGGGCAATGCTTAGACAAACATACTTAGGTCTATTCATTTTAATAATAGAAGATGGTTATTAAGAATAACTAACAATAAAAATAAATAAAGTTGGGTAGTGTGGTGGCTCATGCCTGTAATCCCAACACTTTTGGAGGCCCAGGCAGGAAGATTGCTGAGGCCAGGAGTGAGAGACCAGCCTGGGCAACATATGGAGACCTCATCTCCAACAAAAATTGAAAAACAAATAAAAAGCAAACAAAACAAAACAAAATTTGAAAAATGAAAGTAGCCGAGTGTGGTGGCGCATGCCTGTAGTCCCAGCTACTCGGGAGGCTGCGGCAGGAGGATTGCTTGAGCCCAGGAAGTTGAGGCTGCAGTGTGCCTTGATCATGACACAGCACTGCAGCTTTGGTGACAGAGCTAGACCCTGCCTCAAGAAGAACAAAAAAGTTGAGGCTGGGCATGCCTGTAATCCCAGTACTTTGGGAGGCTGAGGTGGGTGGATCATGAGGTCAGGAGTTCGAGACCGAGCCTGGCCAATATGGTGAAACCCTGTCTCTACTAAAAATACAAAAATTAGCTGGACATGGGGGCACGTGCCTGCAGTCCCAGCTACTCGGGAGACTGAGGCAGAAGAATCACTTGAACCCAGGACGTGGAGGTTGCAGTGAGCAGAGATTGCACCACTGCACTGCACTCCAGCCTCGGTGACAGGGTCCGTTTAAAAAAAAAAAAAAGTCGAATAAAATAGCAGTAATAGGTCCGGGCGCAATGGCTCACGCCTGTAATCCCAGAACATTGGGAGGCTGAGGCGGGTGGATCACGAGGTCAGTAGTTCAAGACCAGCCTGGCCAAGATGGTGAAACCCCCGTCTCTACTAAAAATACAAAACAATTAGCAGGATGTGGTGGTGGGCACCTCTAATTCCAGCTACTCAGGTGGCTGGCCTATTATATTTTTATAAAGGTCATTCTGTATAAAGAGCTATAAAATATCCTATACTGTGAATATACCACAAGTAACTTTCAGTGGTCAGTGGTCAGCCTTCCTCTACCATGCCCATCTCCAAGCTTTTCTTTTCCTTTCTTTTTTTTTTTTTTGAGACAAAGTCTTGCTCTGTCACCCAGTGGCACAATCTTGGCTCACTGCAATCTCCACTTCCCAGGTTCAAGCGATCCTCCTGCCTCAGCCTCCCGAGTAGCTGGGATTACAGGCGCCCGCCACAATGCCCAGCTAATTTTTTGTATTTTTACTAGAGATGGAGTTTCACGGTGTTAGCCAGGATGGTCTTGATCTCCTGACCTCATGATCTACCCACCTTGGCCTCCCAAAGCGCTTTGGATTACAGGCATGAGCCACCCTGACCCACCCAAGCTTTTATTTTCTAAATGTAGCTTCTTTACCTCAGTAAGTGGTAAATGCTTTGTAGATGAAAACATTGGCTTTTATTTTCTTGGTAGTCACAGAAAGATCATACTGAATGCTTACAACAACCTAATTATGGAAAAGCAACAAGCCTCCTGAATCCTTTGCCCTTGAAATTTCCTTGTCTGGTGCTTATAACACACTTTGAATAGGTTTTGAAACTGCCGGCCTTCAGCCTAAGGCAGCATGTCATCTGGGTACTCTGAGCAGGGAAATAATGAAACATAATGTTCAGTTAATGGCACAAGCCATTCGCCACTCAGACAGTGATGGTTTTGAGAGTGGATTGAGAGACTGGCTACTTCTGCTTCAAAATATACTAGAAATTGTCTGCCTCCTAAATTCTGAGGGTTGCTTGGGAGGAGGAGGTGATAGGTGACTTAATGTTAAATCTGGGTTCCCTCCATGTTTGTGAAAATTTTTAAAGATACAGAAAAGTTGAGAGAAATGCGCAATGTGCTCATTACCTAGAATCTGCTATTATATGGTCCCCTATTTGCTTTATCACATCTCTGTTCAACAACCCTTTACCCATGCATGGAGGCATCCATACATCTTATTTTTGATACATCTCAAAGTACAAAGAGCACCATTAATTAGAGTTCAAGGCCTGTGATTTTTTTTTTTTTTTAATTTTTGAGGCAACATTTACATCCAATGAAATGTACAAATCTTACGTGGACCATTCCATCAGTTTCACAAATGCCTACAAAGTGGAACCCAAGCTCTTATTAGTATCTGTTAAATCCATCTTAAAGTTTGATCAGAGAAGTACAGCCTTTAAGACTCTCACCCTGCTTTGAGGAGAATGGCAAAAATCTGTGAAACATCTCAGCAGAGCCGGGAGAGATTAACACGGGTAAAGTGAAGCTCGTCAAGCTAAGAAAGGAAGCACTGAAGTTAATTGTCCTGATGGAACCTGATAAAAATCTGCCATTTCATCCCCTCAGACTGGGCTCAAGTTGGGAGAGAATATTGCCTTTTGCCCTGGCTAAACTAATATCACTGTTTAGATCTACAAACTCCCCCACCTCCCCATGTTTATACATTATCCTGCACTACAAGTCAAAAGAATATAGAGAATCTGGAAAAAGGAGAGGGGGGATGTTTTGAAGGAGACGCACAACCCTTAAGGCGTCTGGCTGGGGAGCTACACAGCATGCATAGAGTCTGATAATAAGCACATTGTGACCCACATTACATATAACAAAAAGTAGGGCACTTTTGAAGGGTCCTGGGAAACAGCCCTGGGCTTTTAAAACCTGCTTTAGGAAGGCGACCAACGGTACACCACTTTCAAATGCAGCACTGACATCTATGCTGCACAGTCATCAACAGTGAAAACAACAGTTTTCAGTCAGAGTTGAGGTTTTTTTTTTCTTTTGAAAGTTTGAGGCCAAAATCAGTATTTATTCTTTTGAATGATGCTTATATTTTTTTCCTGGTTAATATGCACTCTGGTGGTACAATTTTGAAAACTGAAACATTATAGAACCACCACCCAGAGACGAATCCTGTTAAACTTTTTGTATTTAAACTTTTCCCACTGCACATAGTTTTTATTTTGACAATGATTTTAGGCACTCGCTCTTTGAGCAACCAGCACTTTCAAACAAAAATTGCAGAGAATATTAAGTTTTTTCTCCGCCTCTGGCAAATTTGGCCCAGAAATTGCTATGGGAAGACAGTTAATTATGTTAAAACATAGTTTGAAAGAAAGTGTTTAAAATGAGAAAGGGAGAACATCACGCCTTTATTTTGATGAATTAGCAACAAAGAAAAGGATTAGCATGGACGGGTACTTTTCAAAAATGTATTTTTTTCCCCTGGCTCCCGCTAGGGTGGAGGAAGTTGCCTCTCCGCTCAGAGACAGGGTGGAAGAGAGTGGAAGGACAAACGACTGAGAGGCTGCCCCCTGCCACTGGCGCGGGCGTGCGGGGTCGCATGGGGGGCTGCGGAGCGGGGAGGTGGCCAGCAGGTGCCGGGGCTCCAGGCCCCTACCCCCACCCTCGTCCCCACCCTCACCCACACCCAGGGATTGGCCTCGCCCCCTGGCGGGGAGCCGTAGGTGTCGAGGCACTGGGGTGGGGGGTGCACACCCCGCGGGCAGCGGAAAAGAGGCCGTGGGGGGCCTCCCCGCTCCGGCGCACTAGGAGGCTGGCGGCCGCCAGCACGCACACCCCGTCCGCAGCCCCGAGGAACATGTCCGCGGCCAGGGCGCGGGGCAGAGTCTCGGGCAGGAGCACCAAGGGAGGGCGTGTGCTGTGGCGGCGGCGGCGGAGCCGCTAGTCCCCTCCCTCCTGGGGGAGCAGCCGCCGCCGCCGCGGCCGCCACCGTCGCCGCCGCCGCCACCATCAGCGCGCGGGCCCCGGCCGGAGCGAGCCGGGCCAGCGGCGCGCGCGGGGGAGGGCGGGGGCGGGGAGGGGGGTGGGCGAAGGGGCGGGAGGGCGTGGGGGGAGGGTCTCGCTCTCCCGACGACCAGAGCCCGAGAGGGAGACCCTGGCGGCGGCGGCGGCGCCTGACACTCGGCGCCTCCCGCCGTGCTCCGGGGCGGCATGTCCGAGGCTGGCGGGGCCGGGCCGGGCGGCTGCGGGGCAGGAGCCGGGGTAGGGGCCGGGCCCGGGGCGCTGCCGCCCGCGCCCCCGCAGGGCTCCCCCTGCGCTGCTGCCGCCGGGGGCTCGGGCGCCTGCGGTCCGGCTACGGCAGTGTCTGCAGCGGGCACGGCCGAAGGACCGGGAGGCGGTGGCTCGGCCCGAATCGCCGTGAAGAAGGCGCAACTCCGCTCCGCTCCACGGGCCAAAAAACTGGAGAAACTCGGAGTGTACTCCGCCTGCAAGGTACGCGCGGGCTGCTCTCGGACCGCGGATGGGTGCTAGGGGCCCAGCCCGCGGGACCCCCTCCCCCTCCCGCCCTCACCCCCGCCTCCCGCCTCTCGCCTCCCGCCTGGGGCCGCTGCACCGCGGAAGTGCTCTTGTCGCCCGCGCCCAATTAGCTTCTTCTCGGATAAGAGTCCTGCTGGGTTTGAAGAAGGGGGATCGCTAAGACCGAGAGCCCTTCGTTCCTTCCGCTTGAAAGGAGTAGCTTCGGCTTCCGAGCTCCCGGGCTACCCTGGGGTTTTGTTGCTGTGTAGGAGCTCGCTGGAGTCACTTTGCCGAGAGTGGAACGGTGCTCTCCGTGTGGCGGGTGACCCCGGGGCAAAGAAAAATCTTTTGGCGGACCGAGTGGTCCCTTCTGCAGTCGATCTCTTCCCTTGTCGCACTGGGAGGAACTGGGTGCAAGGAGTGGGGGTGGAGAAGACTCCCGGACGCTTGGCGCTTTGGGAAAGGGAAGGGGAGGAAAGCGCGGGGCGGGAAGGTGGGCAGAGCCCGAGGCGAGGGTCTCGTGGAGCCCGGCGCCCTCGGCTGGGGGCGGAGGCGCTGCCGCGCGCAGTGACAGCCCTGTCATTATTGTATTATTACTTGTTTAGTTAAAACGCTGTCCCAGCTGCTCGAGGTGTAAACAGGATTTGGCAAGGTGACAGCCCAGCGCGGCGGGCACTACTGCCCAGTATGAGGACACCTATTTCTTACTATCCGCTCTCCATGCCAGTTTAGGCACCCCGTCACCCCCAGCTGCAGATCCAGATGTGGAGGCTGTGCTCGCGAGGTGGGAGGAATGCCCGAGGCCGCGGGGCAGGCTGGCCCTGCGCTGTCAGCAGCGGCTTTGTTTTGACAGGGTGACAGCTGAGGGGGGCGGGGACTTGGCCTTGTCAGCTCCTGCGGCCTGTGGCTGAGGCAGGGAAGAGACACACTCACACACTCACACACCTCCCATGTGCTCTTCCTGCCTGCTGCAAGCAGGGTCAGGTTGCCAGGTTCCAGATTCCTGATTCCCACAACCAGGCTGCAGGGGCCACTTCTGAATTGTGACATAACTATAATTTATCCTACTAGAACATCTTGGCTAGACTCTTTTTAGAACTTACAGGAGCTTCTCAGTCGCAATGGAATGTTTGTGCTTGCTCTTTTTCCACACCATATCCTCATGTTTATATTGAGCACCTCTGGGTCCTATACCGGTTCAATAAATATTTGTTGAGTGAGTGTAGGATCTAGCCCACTGCTCCTCAAACTTTAATGTGCATAGGAATCTCCTGGGGAAACTGGTTAAAATGCTGATTCTGAACCAGCTGGCGAGGTGGAAGCTGAGGGTCTGCATTTCTGACAAACTCCCAAGTGATGCTATGCTGGTCCACAGACCACATTCCCACTCAGAACTGGGCAATATATTATTTGGCTCTTTGAATTTAGTAGAAAAGACAGAAGCAAATAATAATGCCATGTGGTCATTATTATTTAATAATAATAATGACATTATAGAATAATGTCATTTCTGAAGAAGGAATGCAAAAAAGATGAATTTGGAGTGTGCTTCTAAGAAAGGCACAAGCCCAGGAGTTGATGGTGAAGGGCATTAGACTAAAGAGAACAGGACGCTGACTGTAGTAGACAGAAGGGAGAGCTATGTATAGAATCAAGAACAAGGTCATGGGTGTAGGGCATACTGCTTGGGTGATAGGTACACCAAAATCTCGCAGATCACCACTAAAGAACTTACTCATGTAACTAAACACCACCTCTTCCCCAAAACCTATGAAAACACAGAAGAAAGTCAATGGTGGCCTCGGCGTTTTGCAGCCAAAGTGAGTGTGTGTAGGAACTGTGTCAACTCAGTGTTCCTGTACTGGCTTTATTTAATTATTTTTGAGATGGAGATTCACTCCTGTTGCCCAGGCTGGAGTTCAGTAGCATGAACTTGGCTCACTGCAACCTCTGCCTCCCAGGTGCAAGCGATTCTCCTGCCTCAGCCTCCCAAGTAGCTTGAGATTGCAGGCATGTGCCACCAAGCCTGGCTAATTTTTTGTATTTTTAGTAGAGCCGGGGTTTCTCCATGTTGGTCAGGGTGGTCTCGAACTCTGGACCTCAGGTGACTGACCTGCCCGCCTCGGCCTCCCAAAGTGCTGGGATAATAGACGTGAGCCACTGTGCCCGGCCTGTCCTGGCTTTATTTTTAAATTTACTCATTGGGTTCTCCTCACCAGCACCTGTTAAAGACTTCCTGCTGCCTGCTGTACCTTTAATATCTGAAAACTTTCCTGAAGTTTTGGTTTTATCTAAAACCATGAGCATATGTGCCCTGCATTGATACCTTTGATCTTTTCAAATTTCCATGGGTGAGATGTATACAGCACTACTTCCAAAGTTTGGGATTTGAGTGTTTTCTGGTCACTTTTATGACCCAACTTATAGCAAGAGAAAATTTCTTTTATTTTTTAAAAAATTCTTTTTCTTTTGAGACAAGGTCTCACTCTGCAGCCCAGGCTGGAGTGCAGTGGCATGACTGTGCCTTACTGCAGACTCAGTCTCCCTGGGCACAGGTGATCCTCCTACATCGGCCTCCTGAGTAGCTGTTTGTATATATTTGTCTTCTTTGTAGAGATAGGGTTTCACCTTGTTGCCCAGGCTGTTCTCAAATTCCTGGGCCCAAGCCATC
>PVKP010011851.1:0-60168 GCA_004027715.1 Plecturocebus donacophilus | reverse complement strand
TTGACTCTGCTGTTATAGAGGTAGGACTCTTTTCCCTAAACCATCTTCTCTGAATGGGAATTTTAAGGGGAGCTCTGTGTGGGGTGGGTGGGCAAAGCAGAGCATGTCATTATTTACTTTATGATGATCCAGGGGGAATCAGTTCACAGGCTATGGTCCCACACATACCAGGATAGAAGGTCTTTTCTCAGGAACACCAGTAAACATACTATCAACATTTGTTATTCCCGTCTGAACAATTGCTTTAGAGATTTATTGGCTTTTGATGTGGGAGTAAATGATCTCTGACCAATTGTGCTTCAAACAGGCAGGTGGTAACTTCCATTTTGATAGATAAAATTTGTCTTGTCTATGGTTTTAGAAGTTCCCCAATTGAGACTATCTGTCCTACCTTCATGGAAGACAGATGGCACCTTCCATATAAAATAATTAGAGAAGGTTTGTATACAGAAGAACTATTTGTAATGATATGCACAAGAGATGGTGCAGTAACTGATTGTCTTGTTAGCAATTGAGCTGTTACCATGCTGAGACCCAAAAAGACCAAGGTGGGAATGTTTTTGTAGAGTCAGCCTTTTCGAATGAAACAATTACTTTTGGTGGATGAGTACAGTTATCTCTCAGTGGCCCTGTAGGGAGGGAGCCAGCTTTCCCTTCCCTTCACTCTACTACAAGTGCTTCACATTGGCTCAATCCAAGTGAAAGCCAGAGGGCCTGGGAAACAGTTGATGTGGTCCATACAGATGACTCTCAGGACAGAGAGCAGAGTAAAGAAAGGCAGATAAGGGATCTGACAGAGAAAATGGAAAATATACAGCAAAGTAAGTCTGCCTTGTATAAAGCTCACCTGTAGCTACCAGTTATTTGGCTTGACACCTAAAGCCGCTTTTGCTTTGGAGATATCTGTGCACTGTGGGTAGAAATGAATTAAGGGCCCTATCTTAGTTCATTTGGGCTGCTATAACAAAACAACATAGACCTGGTAGCTTATAAATGACAGAAATTTATTTTTCATAGTTCTGGAGGCTGGGATATCCAAAATTAAAATGCTGGCAGATTCTGTATCTGGTGAAGCCCTATTTCCTGATTGATAGATGATGCTATGCTGCTGTGCCTTTACATGGTGGAAGGGGCAAATGAACTCCCTTGGGCCTCCTGTAAGGATACTAGTTTCATTCACATAGACTCTAATCTCATGACCTAATTACCTCCCAAAGGACCCACCTCCTAACAACATTATATTAGTGATTACGTTTTAACGTATGTTTTTTTGGAGGGAGGGGATACAAATATTTAGACTATAGTAGGACCATCTAGCTTTGGGTGAATCCAATGCCACTATTTGTTAATATGCCATAGATGTCTTCTGTAGGGATAGTTTTGCAGGATAAAACTTGTTGACTTCAGGACCCGAGTCCTGAGATTAGACATATGTAGTTATTTACTTGGTAAAATAAATGACAGAAGTAGGAGTGGGATCTTTTCAGATACCAAAATTAAAATCCCATGTGACTTTCTCTATTTTAATAACTCATCAGTAAAGGAATTTTAGAAGATTGTAATAAGGAGATATATGAGCATGGGTATATGAAGTTTCTAGAGAGAAAGCTCTTCTCTGAGTTCTCTTGCTTGGCAAGATGTCCTTCATTTCAGCACTAATTCTTGTACAGAAGCCATGAATTTTGAGCCAAGAGGCTTTCTGAGATTTACACCCATACCTGATGTTTGCCAATGTAATATCTGGAATGTTGCTGGTCTAGTTCACCCTTTTTCTGAGTGCTGACAGCAGCTTCTCAGATCAGCAGGAAGTTGGAAATGTCATGTAACCTAACTCCTTGGCCCTGGCAATAATATGTTGTTGCAGGACTGAGGTATGGTATCCTTTTGCACTTGATCTTTCTGGTTCTACTATACTCTGAAATGTTGGAGTGTATAAAAACGAAAATCCAAAGAATTCTTTTGTCAGGGTTCATTCTGCCTCCAGACCACCTAAAAGGCTTTGCTTGGTAGAATGCAGTGAACCAGTGCCACTGTTCCCCCTTCAGTACCTTCAGCTTGCTATGTCATTTTTGTGGAGTTGTAGTCTCGAGGTGGATACACAAAAAGAAATTGCTCTGGTCACTCGGCATCCATTGGTGGCCCCTGTGCTTTAGAAAGCCATTGGCTTCGTTTTTGTGTTGACACAGACCCTCCATTCCTGAGTTTGAGGATGGTACAGAGTAGGAGAAAAATAAAGTACCTTCTTAATTTATTCCAAGCTATCAAGAATACTCTGTCAAGTAAGCCTTAACAAGCTATTTTTTCCCTAGAAAATTATCTGTTATATGAAATTGAAAAAAATAGTCCATTATGTTCTTTAATTTTTCTTTGAATCTGAGTTATTTATTTCATTCTTCCCATTGTTTTTTAAAAATTATTTTTATTTGTAATTTTTTTGGATACATAGTAGGTGTATATATTTATGCAGTACATGAGATATTTTATACAGGCATGCAACATGTGATAATCACACTGTGGTGAGTGGGTTATCTACACTCTCAAGCATTTTTTCTTTGTGTTACAAACAATCCAGTTACAAAAAATTCCATTACTTTAAAATGTACAATTAAATTATTATTGAACTATAGTCAGCCTGTTGTGCTATTAAATACTAGATCTTATCCATTCTTTTTAACTAGTTTTGTACCCATTAACCATCCCCACTACCCTCTGCCATGCCCCCATTATCCTTCCCAGCCTCTGGTAACCATCGTTCTACTCTCTAACTCCATGAGTTCAATTGCTTTAATTTTTAGCTCCCACAAATGAGTGGGAACATGTGAAGCTTGTCTTTCTGTGCGTGGCTTATGTCACTTATAGTAATGACCTCCAGTTCTATCCATGTTGTTGCTAATGACAGGATCTCATTCTTTTTTATGGCTGAATAGCAATCCATTGTGTGTATATAACAGCTTTTCTTTATCCATTCGTCTGCTGATGTACATTTAATTCACTTCCAAATCTTGGCTATTGTGAATAAATAGTGCAATAAACACGAGAATGCAGATATCTCTTCGATATCCTGATTTCCTTACTTCTGGGTGTGTATCTAGCGATGGGGTTTCTGGATTGCATGGTAGCTCTATTTTTATTTTTTTGAGAAACATTCAAACTTTTCTACATAGTAGTTATATTAATTTACATTCTGACCAACAATGTATGAGGGTTCCCTTTTCTCCACATTCTCACCAGCATTTATTATAGCCTGTCTTTTAAGTAAAAGTCGTTTTAACTGGGGTAAGATGATATGTCATTGTAGTTTTGATTTGCATTTCTCCGCTGATCAGTGATGTTGCGCACCTTTTTATATGCCTGTTTGGCATTTATGTGTCTTCTTTTGAGAGATATCTATTCAGATCTTTTGCTCATTTAAAAATGGGATTATTGGATTTTTTCCTATAGAGTTATTTGAGCTCCTTATATATTCTGGTTATTGATCCCTTGTCAGAGGGGTAGTTTGCAAATATTTTCTGCAATTTTGTGGTTGTGTCTTCACTTTCTTGATTGTTTCCTTTGCTGTACAGAAGGTTTTTAACTTGATATGATCCCCTTTGTACATTTTTGCTTTGATTACCTGTGCTTGTGGAGTATTACTCAAGAAATCTTTGCCCAGACCAATGTCCTGGAGAGTTTCCTCAACGTTTTCTTATAGAAGTTTCATAGTTTAAGGTCTTAGATAAGTCTTTAGTCCATTTTGACTTGATTTGTGTGCATGGTGAGTTAAAGGGGTCTGGTTTCATTATTCAGAATATGGATATCTAGTTTCCCTAGCACCATTTATTGAAGAGACTGTCTTTCCCAATATATGTTTTTGGCATCCTCGTCCAAAGTGAGTTCTCTGTAGGTATATGCACTTGCTTCTGAGTTCTCTATTGTGTTCCATTGGTCTATGCATCTGTTTTTACTCCAGTACCACGTTTTGGTTACCATTAGCTCTGAAGAATAATTTGAAGTCAGATAATGTAATTTCTTTAGTTTTGTTCTTTTTGCTCAGGATAGCTTTGGCTCTTTTGGCTCTTTTGTGGTTCCATATAAATTTTAGGATTGTGTTTTATATTTCTGTGAAGAATGTCATTGGTATTTTGATAGGAATCATGTTGAATCTGTAGATTGCTTTGGATAGTGTGGATATTTTAACAATATTCATTCTTCTAATCCATGAACATGGAATATCTTTCCATTTTTGTGTGTACTCTTCACTTTCTTTCATAGGTTTCATAGTTTTCATTATAGAAATCTTTCACTTCTTTGGTTAAGTTAAATTAATTCCTAGTTGTTTAATTTTATTTGTGACTATTGTAGCTAGGATTACTTTTTAAATTTCTTTTTCAGATTGTTTAGTGTTGGCATATAGAAATATGATTGATTTTTGTATGTTAATTTTGTATCCTGAAACTTCACTGAATTTGTTTATAGGCTATAATAGTTTTTTTTTTTGCAGTTTTTAGGTTTTTCCAACTATACGATTATATCATCTGCAAATGAGGATCATTTGATTTTTTTCTTTTCAGTCTGAATGCTATCAATTTTCTTCTCTTATATGTTTTAGCTAGAACTTTCAGTACTATGTTGAATAACAGTGGTGAAAGTGGGCATCCTTGCCTTGTTCCAGATCTTAGAAGGACGGCTTTCTGTTTTTCCCCATTCAATATAGTAAATGCTATGGGTCTGCTGTTCATGGCTTTTATCATGTTGTCACTTTTGTTTATCTTTTCAAAAAAAGCAACTTTTTGTTTCATTGTCACTTTTGTTTACCTTTTCAAAAAACCAACTTTTTGTTTCATTGACCTTTTCTTTTCCTTTTTCAATTTCATTTATTTCTTCTCTGGTCTTTATAATTTCTTTTCTTTTATGAATTTTGGGTTTGGTTTGCTCTTATTTTTCTAGTTCTTTAGGATGCAACATTAAGTAATTTGTTTGAAATTTTTTCACTTTTTTGATGTAACCACTTATTGCTATAAAATTCTCTCTTAGTATTACTTTCACTTTCACTGTATCCTACAGGTTTTGCTATATTGTGTTTTCATTATCATTTGTTTTAAGAAATTTTTCAGTTTTCTTCTTTTTAAAATTTTTTAATAGAGACAGGTTCTTGCCATGTTGCCCAGGCTGATCTCAAACTCCTGGCCTCAAGTGATCCTCCTGCCTTGGCCTTTCAAAGTGTCAGAATTACAGATGTGAGCCATCATGCTTGGTCTCAATTTTCTTCTTAATTTCTTCATCGACCCACCAGTTACTCAGGAGGGTATTGTTTAATTTCCATGCGTTTATATAATTCCCAAAATTCCTCTTGTTACTGATTTCTAGTTTCATTCCATTGTGGTCAGAGAAAATGCTTGATATGATTTCAATTGTTTTCAATGTTTTAAGACTTCTTTTGTGACTTACTGTATAGTTTATCCTTGAGAATGATTCATTTGTTAAGGAGGAGAATGTGTATTCTGCAGCTGTTGGATGAAAAGTTCTGTAAATACCTTTTAGGTCCATTTGTTCTATAGTGTAAATTAAGTCCACAGTTTCTTGTTGATTTTCTGTTTAGAAGATCTGTCCAATGCTGAAAGTGAGGTGTTGAAATCTGTAGCTATTGTTGAATTGAGTTCTAGCTCTTTCTTTAGCTCTAATAAAACTTGCTTTATGTATCTGGGTACTCCAGTGATGGATGTATATATGTTTACAATTGTTATATCCTCTTGTTGAATTGACCCCTTTATCATTATGTAATGACCTTCTTTGTCTCCTGTTATATTTTTTTTGTCTTAAAATCTATTTTATCTGATATAAGTATAGGTACTCCTACTTTTCTTTGATTTCCATGGAGATGCAATATGTTTTTAATTTCAGTCTCTGTTTATAGGTGACGTGAAGTACGTTTCTTGTAAGCAACAGATAATTAGATCTTGCTTTTTTATTATTTAGCCACTCTATATGTTTTTTATTGGAGAGTTTAGTCTATTTACATTCAATGTTATTATTGATAAGTAAGGACTTACACATACCATTTTGTTATTTGTTTTCTGATTGTTTTGTGTTTATCTCTTCCTTTTTTTTCTTCTTCTTCTTTCCTGTCTTCCTATTAGTGAAGGTGATTTTCTCTGGTGATATGTTTTAATTTCTTGCTTTTTATTTTTGGTATATCTATTGTATGTTTTTTGATTTGAGGTTACCACGAAGCTTGCAAATACTGTCTTATAACTTATTATTTTAATTTAATAGCAACTTAACTATTTAATTTGATAGCAACTTAACCCTGTTACAAACAAAAATAAAACTACTAAAGACTCTGTGTCTTAACTTTGTCCCCCTGCTTTTTAACTTTTTGTGCTTTCTCTTTAGGTCTTATTGTACTATGTCCTGAATAGTTGTTGTAGTTATTATTTTTGATTGGTTCATTATTTAGTCTTTCTATTTAAGATATGAGTACTTAACACCTCATAGTTAATAACATTATAATATTCCGTGCTTGCCTGTGCAGTTACTATTACCAGTGAATTTTGTACTTTCACATGTTTTCTTATTGCTCATTAATGTTCTTTTCTTTCAGATGGAACAACTCCCTTTAGCATTTCTTGTAGGAGAGGTCTGGTGTTGATGAAATCCCTCAGCTTTTGATTGGGAAAGTCTTCATTTCTCTTTCATGTTTGAAGGAGGATACTTTCACTGAATATACTCTTATGGAGTAAAAGTTTTTTCCTTCAGCATTTTAAATATGTCATGCAACTTTTTCCTCGCCTTTAGAGTTTCCACTGAAAAGTCTGCTGCTAGATGTATTGGAGCTCAATTGTGTATTATATCTTTTATCTTGCTGCTTTTAGGATCCTTTCTTTATCCTTGACCTATGGGAGTTTGATTATTAAATGCTTTGAGGTATTGAATACTTCAAAATCTCTTTGGGTTAAATTCCTTGAGGTATTTAATACCCCAATACTTCTTTAGATTAAATCATCTTAATGTTCTATAATGTTTTAGTATTTGACTATTGATACCTTTCTCCAGGCTTGGAAAATTCTCTGATATTATCCCTTTGAATAAACTTTCTACCCCTATTGCTTTCCCTATTTCCTCCTTAAGGCCAATAACTTAGATTTGCCCTTTTGAGGCTATTTTCTAGATCTCGTAGGTGTGCTTCATTGTTTTTTATTCTTTTTTTTTCTTTTGTCTCCTCTGACTGTGTCTTTTCAAATAGCCTATCTTCAGGCTCACTAATTCTTTCTTCTGCTTGATCAATTTTGCGACTAGGAGACTCTGGTATGTTCTTCAGTATGTGAATTGCATTTTTCAGCACTAGAATTTGGCTTGATTGTTTTTAATCATTTTAATCTCTTTGTTATATTTATGTTAGAATTCTGCATTCCTTCTCTGTGATATCTTGAATTTCTTTTTTTTTAAATCAAAACAATTACTCTGAATTCTCTGTCTGAAAGGTCATATATGTCTGTTTCTCCAAGATTGGTCCTTGGTGCTTGGTTTAGTTCATTTGATGAGGTCATGTTTTACTGGTTGGTCTTGATGCTTGTATATGTTCTTAGGTGTCTGAGCACTGAAAAGTTATATATTTATTGTAGTTCGCACAACATGGGCTTCACAATCTGAGCCTGTCAGGTATTCAAAGAAATGTGAGCCCCAAGCCCAGTAATGCTGTGGTTCTTGAAGACTCATAGATGTATCACCTTGGTGCTTTTAGGTAAGATCCATATGAACTCTTTGGATTGCCAGACTATTTCTCTTTCCTTACTTTGTCCTGAACAAATGGTGTCTCAATCAGCAGGTAGTGAAGCCAGCCAGGTTTGTGTTCTTTCCTTTAGGATGGTGAGATTCCCCAGGCCCTAAGGGTCCAGAGATATTGTCTTTTTTTTTTTTTTTTTTTTTTTTGAGACCGAGTCTCACTCTTGTCGCCCAGGCTGGAGTGCAGTGGTGCGATCTCGGCTCACCACAACCTCCATCTCCTGGGTTCAAGCGATTCTCTTGCCTCAGTCTCCCAAGTAGCTGGGATCACAGCCATGTGCCACCATGCCTGGCTAATTTTGTATTTTTAGTAGAGATGGGGTTTTACCATGTTGCCCAGGCTGGTCTTGAACTCCTGACCTCAGGTGATTCGCCCACCTTAGCCTCCCAAAGTGCTGGGATTACAGGCATGAGCCACCATGCCTGGCCCAGAGATACTGCCTGGGAGCCAAGAATTAGAGTCAAAAACCTTAGAAATCTACCTGATGTTCTTGTCTATTCTAGCTAAGCTAGCACTCAAATTGTATGACAGAGTCCTTCTCTCTTCCCTCCCCTTTATGCAGGCAGAGGAGCCTCTCCCTGTAGTTACTACCATCTCTATCCCATAAGGAGAACATACTGCCAGGCCACTGCTGATGTTCACTTGAGGCCCAAGGGTGCTTCAGTCAGCCTGTGGTGAATACTGCCAGGCCTGGGACTCACACTTCAGGGCAGTAGGCTCCCCTGTTGCCCAGAGGACATCCAGAAATTGTGTCCAAGAGCCTAAGCCTGGACTTGGAACCCAAGAGCCTGCTTGGTGTTTTATCTCACTGTGGTCAGGCAGGTACCTGAAGCCCGCACATCTCAGAGTCTCATCCAGGACCTATAGCATACTATCTAGGTATTGCTCCTGTTTATTCAGGGCCCAGCAATTCTTTCAGCAGGTGGCGAATCCTGCTAGGACTGGGTCCTTCTCTTCAAGGAAGAGTGTTCTCTTTTGGCCCAACATGTATCTAGAAATGTCTGGGGCTAAGGCCTGGGATCTGAGCCTCACAATTCTGCAGGGTGCCCTATCTTACTGTGGCTTATCTGATATCCAAGATGCAAGACAAGATCCTCTTTGCTCTTCTCTTTCCTCTTCTCAAGCAGACGGAAGGAGTCACTTTTGTTGCTGTGAGCTTCCCCGCCTGGGATTAGGGGAGGAGTGGTGTAAACACTTCTAAGCCATCCTGGCTGATATCTCCCTAGGTCACATGCTGCCCTATTCCATTGGCTTTAAGTCCAGCATAGCACCAGGACTTGCCTAAGAATTGCAGTCTTTATGTTCTAGACTGCCTTTCAAGTTCACTTAAGATCCTAGTGCACTTTAACCTGTTGTGGTGAGGCTTGCTGAAACTCAAGTTCTAAGCACTGGAATGGGCCAGTCCCCTCTGGCTAGAGCTGGTCCAAATGCTCCCTCCATGAGCAGGCACTGACTGAGTTCAGATGGTTTTATTTTCTGCTGCAACAAGGCAGCACAGAGTTCAATGCAAAGTCCCTCAGTCACTGTACTCTCTCCCCCGAGTGCACAGATTGTCTCTCTTTGCTGCACAGCCACTGCTGGGAGGAATGAGGGAGAGGTATTATCTGTGATTCGAGACTGTCTCTCCTTTGTCTTCAGTGCCTCTTTCAGCAGTATGAAGTTAAACCAGGTTCTGTGATTGCTTACCTAATTTTTGGTTCCTATGAAGGTGCTTCTTTGTGTACAGATAGTTGTTAAAATTTGGCATTCCTTTAGGGGGAGCAATTAGTGGAGCCTTCTGTTTCATCATGTTGCCTCATCCTCAGATCCTTTATTTATTTTGCTTTTCCTCTCTTTTCTTTATCAGAGTGGACAATAAGTTGTTTAATTTTGGTGTTTTTAACCAATTTTATAGTTTGCTGTTTAGTACCTTTCTTCTTCATTTCTAAGTCATTCATTTCTCCTTATCTTTATTAACTTCATCTTTCTGCTTTTCTTAGCCTTATTTTGTACTTTGTAACTTGGGTGCCTAATTTATACATTTTCCTATTTCTTTTTGTATTCAGAGAAGTATTTGAGGCTACTATTTTTCCTCTGCCTTCTCTTTTAACTATTCCCATGAGGTCTTACATGCTGTGTTTTCACTATTGTCATTTTCTAGATATTCTTGAGTTTTTGTTTGAATTTGTTCTTTTATCTTCAGCAATATTTTATTAGGAGATTCAGATGAGCTACATTAGGAAATTCTTTTAAACTCTAGTATTACAAATGATTGAACTTAAGAAAATTAAGCTCTGTTTGATGAAAGTCAATGAAAATGTGTGAGGGGGTTGAAATGATTTCTGTGAATCAGTAGCAAATTGCCTTTATTAGTGGACTTAGAAACAATTAAGGCTGGAAGAGTCTGTAGCGAAAACTAAAAGTGGAACTAGAGGGCAGGTCTAGGTAAAAGTAAAACGAGAAACATGAGCGGTAAGATGGCATCTGAAACACATTATTAAAGAGCACTATCCCCATCTCCTCAAGCCTTATTGCTGTCTTGATGTCTGAACCATACAGTGTCACTCTTTACATCTTGTGCTGGGTTATAATTACTCATATTAGACTGTAAGCTCTTTGAGGGCAGACAATCTGTTCTTTGCAGTAACAATCCCGGGTGTTCACTCTGCGTAATTGTACTGTGGCTGATCGTAGTTGGGGGGATCAAAGTTTCATAGACACTAAACAATAAAAATGCCATCAAATGTATATTAAAAATAAATAAAGCTTCTAGAAGGTACCTGCTGCCAACACAAATTAGATTAGTTGGCATAAAGATCTGCTCTGGATCAATCACTTGTTTTAACTGTTTGGACAATATTGCTGTCGTGTTACAAATTGCTGACACAGATTTTTCTCAAGTTTCATAATATTCAGGAAGTGACTCTTTAAAAAGTTTCAATGTGTCTTTTAAGAAATCATACTCTTTTGCACTCGTATTAGTCTTTGTTTGCTTTTCTCTGGTCTCAGCAAAATGCTTGTGTAACTGTCTGACCTTTTCACAAATTATGGCAGTGCTTAACCGTACATTTTTCTGGGCTTGGTCTCCTTTTCATCATATAGAGAACTCAGGGCTGTCTCGCATCTGCCCACTTGGGCTACACAAGTAGGGACAGTCACGCTCTGGGTGTTTATAATGAAGCAGGTGAGGACTGAATGTACGATGGGCACGTAGAAGGATGATTAATTAAAACCCACTTATACAAAGACAAAATGACTATATTTTAAATCCAAAGTTGGCAAAACCACTGTAGTGATTATTACATCTCCCCTAACAGATAACAACCGCAGCAGCAATAACAAAGAGCAGCTGTCATTCATTGACTGCTTTCTCTGTGTCAGATGCTGTTCTTAGTACCTTCCATGGCTAACTCTCTAAATCTTCATGACCCAAGTAACTATAAGTTTACCCATTTTAAACTTTGATAAGGTAGCTAGTACACAGAGAGGTTAAATTTGTCAGGTCCCTGAGTTGGTAAGTGGCAAATCTGGAATTCAAACTCCAAAGCAGTCCAGTTTGAGAACCCTCTCATTACCATTATATGCTGCTGCTTCTAATACAAAATGATTGAGATTTAAGTACATATCCATTCAGTGGCTTACACATTATCAACAAGAACAGTCATTAGTGAAATCAAAGAATTTCAAAGCTGGAAGGAACCCTAGGGAGCAACAAGTTGGTCAAATCTCTCCAGTTTTCACATGAGAAATTGGAAGCTTAGAGAGACAGAAGAGCAGAATTATAGATGTGGAAATGGACAGAGCCAGGGGTTGATTTCAGGTCTTCTGCCTCCTAGGTTATTGTCTTTTTAAGTTACATTGTATATTCTTTTCTTGGTTTTCATCATGCATTATCTTGTATAAAAAGTAGAAAATTATACTATTCCTGTTTTTATTCTATAATGGTGCAAAAGAGATCAGGGATATAGTATTTGTTGAGCAACTGTTATGTACTGCCTCCATAGTAATTCCAGGTTGCAAATGCTACTGTCCTTTTTATACAATTGAGGAAGCTAAGGCTCAGAGAGGTTAAAAACTTGCCCCAATTCTAGAGCTAGTAAGTGTTGTAACCCCATTGGAATTCTTATTTGTTGAGCTTTGAAACCAACAGTCCTTGCACTACCTGGGCTGTTCATGGTTAAGGCCTTCAAAGAGTACAGACTTCATTAACCATATATATTAAGCTCTAACTATTTACTCATTTCTCTATTGAGATACATACTCTCCTCCAGTGTCACAAATATGCCTGCTATGTCTATTAATGATGTAGTTTTTTAAAAAAAGTTTTTATGGATCTTCGCTTTTTGGTGAAAAAATTTTCTGGCAGAGTGCCTCCTGAAAAAAAAATCTCCACTACTGAGAAGCCTTTAATTTGTAATTGCTTCTTAGGTAAGACTATTAGATAGTCTTCCCTAGCTGCAGTAGCTGGGCTGTAAATTGTCTGCACTTTGTCTTGTTGGGATTTTGTGGTTTCATTATTCCAAGTAACTTACATGGAGCTACATTTACAGACACAAAGAGGAACTGGACTGATGTTTAGCTGTCTTGCACTAGCTTGTATTTTTAGATTATCTAGTATCCCAGGAAAAGGGTTTATATCCAAGATAATCCTTCCTCTGGACTGGTTTTCTTTCTGTGTTTTGATCCTCCCAGAAGCAGAAGAGTCATCTTGCATCTCAGTAAAAGCAGAGAACAGGAAATATCTTTGAATTGCTGGGTAGGACAGCTTCTCTCATTCAGCATTTTTTCTGTTTTCCACAAGAAAACTTCTTACTGAAAAATTTGTTTGCTGGTGGAACACAGACTTCAAAGTCACAGGAACTTATCTGTGATACACTGAAAGTAAATCCAATGTATTAAATAGTTTCGTCAAAATTAGGTAGAGAGGCTGTGAAGGGTCTGTAAACATTTGGTAAGAAATTTTGTCTTTTTTGCCGTTGTTCTTGTTTCCCTAGTTGGCATTACAATTATTGGTTGGGATTACTAGTGTTTGTCTTTAATCTTTAAGGATACTGTCTCTTTGGCTCTTTGTGAAATCTCTTCCAAAAATCTGATGCAAAGAAGCACGAGGATCTTCATTTTCACTCCAGCGATTGTGGTGACCGTGGTTGAGTTTGAGGGAATGGGACGAGTTAATTGGTGAGGCAAAAGATGAAAGCTTAGACATAGCCCATTATTTTCTTGTTTCCTTTATTTGCCTAAATCTATAAAGCCAGTGGGAGTCAATCAGGCAACACGAGCATACTCCAGTCTCTTTTCTCGCCTTCCTCATAAAGGCAGTCATAGGAGTTGGGCAGGTAGCATGGCCTATTACATTGTCCTGGGTTCCACACTATCTAGCTGGCCTCACCACTGTAAGGCCATCTCTATCTGAAGGATCCAGGCAGTTCTTTACAATGTATCATTATAGCAGAACTGCTTCCTTACCTGGGTGGCATTCCAAATTAATGTAATAGAATCCTAGTGAGCTACGCCACTTTTAACTTGCCAGATATGTTCAAAGTACATTTCTCAACAGCAGTGTCATACCTAGTCAATCAAGTAATCCATTTACCCACTGGCTTCTGGCTGAAGGAAAGGTCATATACTTGTCTTGCAAAACAAAAGAGAATTGTTTCAAGACAGGCCAATTATAGCATGTTTCAAATGCCTTTGGCTATCTGAGTGCCCAAACTTGACCAATCTCATGGTAGGGGTGAGACCTACAGAGCCAATTCTAATATAAAACAGCAGACACATAGCAAACCAACAAACTGACTTCCCACTCTTTAACAAAGGGAGTTACTTCAGCTTTTGTTTGAGAAGAAGTGATTGTTATCCACATTCAGGAAGCCTCTGTGAGTTGTAGAAATGGAACACAGCAATAATCAAGAATGCTACGGAAGGAATATTGGAAAAGTAATTAGATTTTCCTTCAGTTCATCATCTAATTAGAGGGCAGGTTAAAGTCCAAAGTAATGAAATTAAAATCTAACTACCGTTAAGTCTGTAATGTGTTTTGCTGGTGCCAGAGCACCTGGCACTGTAGGAGTCATGTGAGGACAAAGGAACCCCAAAAACAGAGGAGTGTAAGGCTTTAGGTAGAATTTGACAGGGCTCCATTTGAAACAGGGGTAGGAGGTGAGACAAACTGGTAAGATATCAGGATGTGTGATTCTTTGTTGAAAAAGGAATAATACTTACATATAGAAGTCTCAGTTTGCTCTGCTGCCGGGTTATTTAGATTATGTTATTATAATAGACCTAATGGAAGATTACTTTTCCTTTGTTAATATATTTTTGTGGGAGATGGGCTCATTTGTAGAAAATATAGACTTTTAGCCATAGCAGCATTTGTTGCACCATTGGCAAATGATAAAATTTTTGGACACTAGAGTCAATGACAGGATAGCATGACAATCCATAAAAGTACCTGGACTGAGTTCATTACAGTCTTAGCAGGAGAGGAATAAACAACAGAAGAAACACACACTCACATGAACACACTGGCACACAGATACACCACCGAATGGAAAGCAATAAATTATTGGTCTCATTCCTGCCTGGTTCCAAAGAAAAGGTACCATTGGAGCCTCCCAGGCCACCTCCCCACCTCTCCCCTGACTGGGCCCCCTCCATCTGGTAGTTGCCAGGCAATGTTGGACGTCTGACCCATGCTTTTCTCTCCTTGAGAAAAGGTGAGTTTAAATATTTGGCTTCTTGCTAGAGAAGACCTATACACAAAAGAAATAGCTATACTGGCCTGAAAGGGCCAAAGTAAATAGGAAGTAAAGTTTTATGTTTCGGATATGAGCATGGAGTGGTGATATGGTTTTGCTCTGTGTCCCCACCCAAATCTCATCTTGAATTGTACTCCTTGTAATTCCCATATTGTGGGAGGAACCCAATGGGAGATAATTGAATCATGGGGGCGGTGTCTCCCATACTGTTCTCATGGTAGTGACTAAGTCTCGTGAGATCTGATGGTTTGATAAGGGGAAACGGGTTTCACTTGGCTCTCATTCTCTCTTTTTGTCTGCTGCCATCCATGTAAGACATGACTTGCCCCCCCCGACTTGCCTTCCACCATGATTATAAGGCCTCCCCAGACACATGGAACCTAATTAAACTTTTTTCTTTTGTAAATTGCCCAGTCATGGTTATGTCTTTATCAGCAGCATGAAAAAGGACTAATACAGTAAATTGGTACCAGTAGACCGGGATGTTGCTGAAAAAAATACCTGAAAATGTGGAAGCAACTTTGGAACTGGGTAAAACAGGTAGAGGTTGGAACAGTTTGGAGGGCTCAGAAGAAGACAAGAAAATGTAGGAAAGTTTGGAACTTCCTAGAGACTTGTTGAATGGTTTTAACCAAAAACCTGACAGCAGTATGGACAATAAGGTCCAGGATGAGGTGGAAAGATATGACTTAGGTTATCTGGTGGAAGAAATTTCTAAGCAGGAAAACATTCAAGAGGTGACTTGGGTGCTATTAAAGGCATTCAGGGACAAAGAGCATAAAAGTTTGGAAAATTTGCAGCCTAACAATGTGATAGAAAAGAAAATTCCATTTTCTGAGGAGAAATTCAAGTCAGCTGCAGAAATTTGCCTAAGTAATGAGGAGCCAAATATTAATCCCCAAGACGATGGGGAAAATGTCTCCAGAGCATGTCAGAGGCCTTCATGGCAGCTCCTCCCATCACACATCTGGAGGCCTAGGAAGAAAATATAGTTTCTTGGGCTGAGCCCAGGATCCCTGTGCTGTGTGCAGTCCAGGGACTTGGTGCCCTGCATCCCAGCTGCTCCAGCCATGACTATAAGGGATCAAGGTACAGCTTGGACCATGGCTTCAGAGGATGCAAGCCCCAAGCTTTGACACTTCCACACTGGTGTTGAGCCTGTGGGTACACAGAAGTCAAGAATTGGGGTTTGGAAACCTCCACCTAGATTTCAGAAGATGTATGGAGATGGCTAGATTCCCAGGTAGAAGTTTGTTGCAAGGGCAAGGTGCTCATGGAGAACCTTTGGTAGGGCAGTGCAGAAGGGAAATGTGGGGTCAGAGCCCCTACACCAAGTCCCTATTGGGGCACTGCCTAGTGAAGCTGAGAAGAGGGCCACCATCCTCCAGACCCCAGAATAGTGGATCCACTCAGAGATTGAACCCTTCGCCTGGAAAAGCCAGAGACACTCAATGCCAGACTGTGAAAGCAGCTGGGAGGGAGGCTGTGCTCTGCAAAGCCACAGGAATGGAGCTGCCCAAGACCATGGGAACACACCTCTTGCATCAGTGTGACCTGGATATGAGACATGGATTCAAAGCAGATCATTTTGGAGCTTTAAGATTTGACTGTCCTGCTGGATTCTGGACTTGCATGGGGCCTGTAACTCCTTTGTTTTGGCCAATTTCTCCCATTTAGAATAGTTGTATTTACTCAATGCCTATACCCCCATTGTATCTAGGAGTAACTAACTTGCTTTTGATTTTACAGGCTCATAGGTGGAAGGGACTTGCCTTGTCTCAGACGATACTTTGAACTGTGGACTTTTGAGTTAATGTTGAAATGAGTTAAGCCTTTGGGGGACTGCTGGGAAGGAATGATTGGTTCTGAAATGTGAGGAAATAACATTTGCGTGGGGTAAGGGGCAGAATGATATGGTTTGGGTCTGTGTCCCCACCCAAATTTCATCTTAAATTGTATTCCCATAATTTCCACTAGTTGTGGGAGGAACCTGCTGGGAGATAATTGAATCATGGGGGCAGTTTCCCCCATACTGTTCTCATGGTAGTGAGTAAGTCTCACCAGATCTGATGGTTTGATAAGGGGAAACCCATTTCACTTGACTCTCATTCTCTCTTTTTCCCTGCTGCCATCCTTTTAAGACGTGACTTCCTTCTCCTTTCCTTCCACCATGACTGTGAGACTTCCCCAGACATGTGGAACTGTAAATCCAGTTAAATCTTTTCCTTTTGTAAATTTCCCAGTCTTGGGTATGTCTTTATCAGCAGCATGAAAACAGACTAATGCAAGTGGTATTACTCAAATGTTCACTTTTTCTCCTATAAGGTCCTCTTCCTCTGAAGACTTAGGAAAGAATAGGTGTTGTCCCCAAATTGTCCACCCCATCTTCATACACTCCTCCTCATTCCTTCTAGGCCCCCGGACCCACTCTGCCTGAAATTCCTGCCCATGGTCCCCATGATACCTCCATAGGATGCAGCTCCCTCCAGGCAGCCATTAGAGGAGTGAGGACGTGGTTCACTCGCACTTCCCTGGACTGCTCTTGTTCCCCAGGACCCTGTCACAGAGGTGTGCAGGTATGTTATTGACTACAAGGTTTAGGGTAGAGGGGGGATAATTAATCTTGATCAAATTATGACTTTCCCCATATTCCAGGGAAAACTCACCTGAAAAAAGAAATTTTAATGGGAGTCCTCTCATTATTGCCATAGTTGTTAACTTTGCCCTCCACTTCTAAGTTAGCCCTTTCAGCAAGAATGTATGCATCCTTATTCTAATCTCCACTACAAGACTCTCTAGGTGCCTTTATCCACAGAGGTAGATCTTATTCCCCATCCCCAATTTTTTAATCTGCATTGCTCAATCTGAATGAAAATTCCCCAGAAAGCTCCTCTCAGCTTCCATCCCCAGCCCACAGAACAACTCTGAGTCTGCAGAGTCATTCAGTGTAGGCCTGAACACCAAGTCTGGTCACCAAGGTTGTCCCACAGTGTGAGATGTGAATATACTTATTTTTCTAAAAATTAAAAATAATTGGACACTCTCTCTCTCTCTCTCTCTCTCTCTCTCTTACTTTCTAAGACCACTATCAACTTTTAGATACAGTGCAGCTGAAACTCACATCAAGAAACACTTCTCCAGCAGCCCTGGTTCTTTGCATGGTACTGTTCTCACAAAGGCACTCTCATATTTTTTATGTAATATAATAGTAGCTTAACTCATCTCACTCTTTCTCTATTCCCACCTCAAGTTGCATTTCATTAGGCCCAAAAGGAATAGGAGACAGAGCTACCCATGAGCCGCATACTTGTTTGTGGATGCTCCCCTAGCCAGATGAAGTAAGGCCCTTGCTGAAGCCTCATAAAGGCTCATTAAATTCTTAGGCCCAGGTAATCTTTCATCCAAGTCTCTGCCTAGTGGCTGGGGAAGAGGTGTGCGCATGTGGAGGTTCACTCTTGCAGTTACTTCAGTAAATGTTGAGTAACGTGCATCATTTTATAAAGCATATGACACAAAGCATGTCACATTTTAACCTATCAGTCCTCTTTCCATTTAAGGCACATTTTATAAGGTAAGTTATATATCTAATGCTTTATTTTATTTCTAAAATCCCCTTCTTGGTCTGGCTGGATCACCCATTCCTATACTTTAGGTCTGTTTGTGTGTCCCCTCTGGTCTTTGCTTGTGCTTTTCACTGTAGCACCTTGTTTCTTTCTTTCACTCTTGCATTTACTTGTTTATTACTTTTTTTTCCTACAATGTAAATTACTTTTACTTGTTTATTATTTTTTTTCTAGTTTATTACTTTTTTTTCTAGAATGTACATTACTCCATGGAAAGGCAATATTTGACTTACCACTGTTGAATATCTAGTATAAGGTGCATAATAACTATCCATAAATGTTTGCTAATTTGAGAGAGGAGAATAGCCTGGAGGCAAATAGTGTGTCTTGAGAACAAGGCTGTCTGGCTGTGAATCCTAGCTGTCCTCTTTGCTAGCTATGTTCTGTTCCTTCTGGAAGCTCAGTGTCTAGTGGAGCATCCAAGTCATAGATCTTGTTCCTGAGGCACTTCTCTGTGCCTGTTTCTCCATTTTTTTAAAACAGAGATAATAATAGTCCCTATATCATAGGGCTGTTATAAGCATTAAATGAAGCATAAAAATACATGAAAAGTGAAACATATTGAGTACTTTGTGAATTAGCTGTTATTTTAAATGATTTTATTTACATTGATTGAAAGTATATTGAATGCCTTATGTGGTAGGGCCTTTGCTAGCATAACCAAGACCCTGAACAGGCATGACTTATGAGATGTGATCAGTATGCCCCTTTGGTTTTCCTGCTACTACTCCTTTAATTATTTTTAGATAGGAATATTGGGATTTTTTTGCAACAGAATGAGAGCTCTGGCAGACTCGATGACTTTTCTAATCTCAGTTCTATGTCTAGAATCCTCAGTCCAATATAAAACCTAACGATTTCAAATTAAACATTCTCTTCTTTCTCAACTTCTGGTGGGTCAGGATCTGCCTTGATAAGAGGCAGTGGCCCTTTTTTTTCCCTTTTGCCCTTTATTCCCCCCAATCCCCTGCCCCTTGCCAGGATGCTAGTAACAGTTTCTGACCCTTTCCTTTTAGAGCACAAAGAGTAGGTGGAAAAGGAAGAACAGAAAGTTCTTACTTGAATGATAATTGTCATAAGATGGCTTTGCATTTTCTAGGATAAACAGGTGTTCAAAGCTAATTGTCCTGCACTGGCTTCCATGGATTCTTAGGAGGCTGTCTGTCGGGACCTGCTAATGAGAAACTTGAGAAGCAGCACTTCTTTCTTCTTCCTTCCTTCCTTCCTCTTTCCTTCTTCCTTCTTTCCTTTCCTTCTCTTTTTCTTTCTTTCTTTCTTTCTTACTTTCTTTTTCTTTTTCTTTCTTCTTCTTCTTCTTTCTTTCTTCCTTTTTTTTTCTGGTGGCCAGTATCTCCTCTTCTTCTTCCTCCTCCTCTCCTCCCCTCCTCCTCTTCCTCCTCCTCCTTCTCCTTCTTCTTCTCCTTCTCCTCCTCCTTCTTCTTTCTTCTTTCTTTTTCTTCTTCTTCTTTCTCTTCTTCTTTCTTCTTCTTCTTCTTCTTCCTCCTCTTCTTCCTCTTCTTCTTCTTCTTCTTCTTCTTCCTCCTCCTCCTCCTCCTCCTCCTCCTCCTCCTCCTCCTTCTTCTTCTTCTTCTTTCTTCTTCTTCTTCTTCTTTCTTTTTTCTGGTGGCCAGTATCTCTTTTGGTCCTAATTTTTCAGAAATCCACTATAGGCAAAACTGTCTGTTGACATCCTTCACTCATCTAGGCAGTTCTCTTGGGTGACACTTAAAATGGCTCCAGGCTGTATCGCTTCCATGGTGGGAAATACTTCTTTATTTTTTACCCAATGTTCATGCAAGCACAGTTACATCCCAAACATGGCAGTCTACCTGAGCATCATCTGAGGCTGATAAGCACAGTTTCTCATTTCCAGGTTTTTCAGACATGCATCAAGATCAGTCTGAGCCCTCTCTCAGAAATGCATCTGAGCCCTTTCTCAGAAATTCAGGGGATACATACAAGGCAGAGGGCATTCAGTGGTCCATTTGAAGTTTTTGCTAGGCATGAGCTGAGAAATCAAACAGCCCCACTACTACCCTTGGGGATGTAAGCAAGAGATCAAACGGCAGAGTTTGTCCCAAAGAATACTTTTTCACAAGCATTCCTTTCAATTCAACCTTCCCAAGGTATTTACACACTCTTTGAGAGTTTTTGGTTGTTAGCACATCTTTGGAATTTCTGTTTTGTGTTCTGGTATTTCACTTTGGAATTTCCCATTACATCACTGAAGCTCAGTCGAAACTTCCAATTTAGGGGGCCAAGATGGCCAACTAGAAGCAGCAGCAATTGGAGGCTTCTGTCAAAAAGAACCGTAACAGCTTGGAAATCTTTTACTGGCAACTGAAGTATTCACGTTCTGTCATCAAAACTGACTAGGTGGCTGGTGTGGCCCACAGAGAAGAAGGAAGAGCAGTGTGGTGTGGTGTGTTGGTCCACTTGAGAGCCACACAGGGCAGGGGAGCCCCCAACCCCCAGCCAAGGGAGGCAGTGAGTGAGCAGGATACTCAGCCTGGGAAGACATGCTTTTTCCATGGAACTGTGTAACCCACAGATCAGAAGATCCCTGCTTGTGAGCCCATGCCACTGTGGCCAAGGATCCCAACCATAGAGGTGTGCAGATTCTCAACAGCCACTAAGCTAGAATCTGCTTAAGGCTGCTAAGCCTCTGTGGGGAGTGGCAACCAGCACCACAGCTGTGGCTGCCTGCTGTCTAAGCTGTTTGAGGGGAGGGGTAACCACCAACACTGGGACTGATAGCTGCCTAATACACTAAGCTCCCAGGGCAAGGGAAAGGCAGCAGCCATCTCCATAGCTCCAGGCCATGCTTCTTTCCTGCTGGAGCTGGGGAGGCTGGAAGGCTTGGTCCCAAGAGGCATCCCCCACAGCCCAACATACTGGCTGTGGCAGACTGCGGACAGAGTGCCTTTTCAGACCTGACCCTGACCCATCCCTCCTCACTGGGCAGGGCCTCCTTGCAGGAACTCTTGACAACTCTAGCCAGGGGCTCAGGGACAGAACTCTGAGCTCCTTGGGCTTGAGCCCCTAGAGGGAGGAGTAGCCACAGTCTCCACAGACCAGCAGACTTAGTCTTTCCTCTTGCTAGTTGTGAGGAATCCAGGCAGTCCAGACAGGTAAGTTTCCCCTAGTGAAGGGACACCAGGGGACAGCCAAAGTGCTTTGTTAAATGAGTTCTGCTCCTTGTGCCACCCAACTGGATGCGATTCTCCAACAGGGGTTGTCAGACACACTATATAGGAGCATTCCTACTGGCATCATGTTGGTGCCCCTCAAGGTCAGAGATCCTAGAGAAAGGAGCAGGTACCCATCTCTGCTGTTCTCCAGCCTCCTTGAGTGACATCTCCATGCACAGGAGCAAACCAGTTGAATAGGGCCTGAAGTGAACCCCCAGAAAACCGCAGCAGCCTTACAGAAGAGGGACCTGACCATTGCAAGAAAAACAAACAGACAGCAACAACAGCAGCAACAACAAAAAAAGTCCTGAGAAAAACCTTATCCAAGGGTCAGCAGCCTCAAAACCACTACTGGACAAACTCATGATGATGATAAAGAATCAATGAAAATATACTAAAAACCCAAAAGGCCAGAGTGCCTCTTCTACTCCAAATGATCACAGTGTCTCTCCAGCAAGGGCACAGAACTGGATGAAGGATGAGATGGATGAATTGACAGAAGTAGGCTTCAGAAAGTGGGTAATAATAAACTCCGCTGAGCTAAAGGAGCATGTTCTAACCTACTGCAAAGAAGCTAAGAACCTTGATAAAAGGTTACAGGAGCTGCTAACTAGAATTACCAGTTTAGAGAGGAACATAAATAACATGGAGCTGAAACACATAGCATGGGAACTTCATGGAGCATACAGTAGTATCAATAGCTGAATCAACCAAGCACAAGAAAGGATATCAGAGTTTGAAAACCATCTTGCTGAAATAAGGCATGCAGACAAGATTAGAGAAAAAAGAACGGAAAGGAACAAACAAAACCTCTGAGAAATATGGTACTATATAAAAAGACTAAACCTATAACTGATTGGAGTATCTAAAAGGGACTGGGAGAATGGAACCAAGTTGGAAAACACACTTCAAGATATTATCCAGGAAAACTTCCCCAACCTAACAAGACAGGCCGACATTCCAATTCAGGAAATATAGAGAACACGACTAAGATACTCCATGAGGAGATCAAACCCAAGACATACAGTCATCAGATTCTCCAAGGTCAAAATGATGAAAAAAATGTTAAGTGCAGCCAAAGAAAAAGGCCAGATCACCTACAAAGGGAAGCCCTTCAGACTAACAGGAGACCTCTCAGCAGAAACCCTACAAGCCAGAAGAGAGTGGGGGCCAATATGAAACATTCTTAAAGAAAATAATAGAATTTCATATCCACCAAAACTAAGCTTCATAAGTGAAGGAGAAATAGAATCTTTTCCAGACAAACAAATGCTGAGGTATTTCATCACCATCAGGCCTGCCTTGCAAGAACTCCTGATGGAAGCACTAAATGTGGAAAAGAAAAACTGGTATCTGCCACTGCAAAAACACACCAAAATGTAAAGACCAATGACACTATGAAGAAACTATATCAACCTGTTTGCAAAATAACCAGATAGCATCATGTTAACAGGATCAAATTCACACATAACAACATTAACCTTAAATATAAATGGATTAAATGCCCCAATTAAAAGACACAGACTGGCAAATTGGATAAAGAGTCAAGACCCATCAGTGTGCTATATTTTGGAGAACCATCTCATGTGCAAAGACACACGTAGACTCAAAATAAATGGATGGGGGGATATTTACCAAGCAAATGAACAGAAAAAAAAGTAGGGGTTGCAATCCTGGTCTCTGACAAAACAGGCTTTAAACTAACAAAGATTAAAATAAAAGAAGAAGAAGAGCACTACATATGGCAAAAAGATCAATTCAACAAGAAGAGCTATCTAAATATATATGCACTTGACACAGGAGCACCCAGATTCATAAAACAAGTTCTTAGAGACCTACAAAGAGACTTAGACTCCCACACCATAATAGGAGGAGACTTTAACACCTTATAGTCTATATTAGACAGATGAACAAGACAGAAAATTAACAAGGATATTCAGGACTTGAACTCAGCTCTGCGTCAAGTGGACCTAATAGACACCTACAAAAGAGTCCACCCCAAATCAAGAGAATATACATTCTTCTCAGTGCCACATGACATTTATTCTAAAATCTACCACATAATTAGAAGTAAAAAGGTCCTCACAAAATGCAAAAGAACTGAAATCATAACAGTCTCTCAGATCACAATGCAATCAAATTAAAACTCAGGATTAAGAAACTCACTCAAAACCACACAACTACATGGAAATTGAAACCTGCTCCTGAATGACTCCTGGGAAAATAATGAAATTAAGGCAGAAATCAAGAAATTATTTGAAACCAGTGAGAACCAAGAGACAATGTGCCAGAATTTCTGGGACACAGCTAAACAGTGCTAGGAGGGAAATTTATAGCACTAAATGCCCACATCATAAAGCTAGAGAGATCTCAAATTGATACCCTAATATCAAAATGAAAAGAGCTAGAGAAGAAAGAGCAAACAAATCCAAAAGCTAGCAGAAGACAATAAATAACTAAGATTACAGCAGAACTGAAGGAGATAGAGACACAAAAATCCCTTCAAAGAAATCAATGAATCCAGGACGTGGTTTTTGGAAAAAATAACAAAACAAGTAGACTGCTAACTAGACTAAAAAGAAGAAAAGAGGGAAGAATAAAATAGACACAATAAAAAATGATAAATGGGATGTGACCACTGACCCCACAGAAATACAAACTACGATCAGAGAATACTATGAACACTTCCATGCAAATAAACTAAAAAATCTAGCAGAAATGGATAAATTCCTAGACACATACACCCTCCCAAAATTAAACCAGGAAGAAGTTGAATCCTTGAATAGACCAATAACAAGTTCTGAAATTGAGGAAGTGATTTAATAGCCTACCAATCAAGAAAGAGCACAGGACCAGATAGATTCACAGCTGAATTCTACCTGGGATAAAATCAGGAGCTGGTATCATTCCTTCTGAAATGATTACAAAAATTGAATATGAGGGACCCTCCCTAACTCATTTCATGAGGCCAGCATCATACTGATAAGCCTGGCAGAGACACAACCAAAAAAGAAAATTTCAGGCCAATATCCCTGAGAAACATCGATGCAAAAATCCTCAATAAAATTCTAGCAAACCAAATCTAGCAGCACATCAAAAAGCTTATCCAGCACAATCAAGTTGGTTTCATCCCTGGGATGCAAGATTGGTTAACATATGCAAATCAATAAAGGTAATCCATCATATAATCAGAACCAATGACAAAAATCACATGATCATCTCAATAGATGCAGAAAAGGCCTTTGATAAAATTCAACATCTCTTCATGTTAAAAACTCTTAGTAAACTAGGTATTGATGGAACATATCTCAAAATAATAGGAGCTGTTTATGACAATCCCACAGTCAATATCATGTTGAATGGGCAAACCTGGAAGCATTCTCCTTTGGCAACTGGCACAAGACAAGGATGCTTTCTCTTTCCACCCCTATTCAACACAGTATTGAAAGTTCTGGCCAGGGCAATCAAGCAAGAGAAAGAAATAAAGGGTATTCAAATAGGAAAAGAGGAAGTCAAATCATCTCTGTTTGCTGATTACATGATTGTATATTTAGAAAACCCCATCCTCTCATCCCCAAATCTCCTTAAGCTGATAAGAACTTCAGCAAAGTCCAAGGATACAAAATCAATGTGCAAAAATCACAAGCATCCTTATGCACCAACAATAGATAAGCAGAGAGCCAAATCATGAGTAAACTCCCATTCACAATTGCTACAAAGAGAATAAAATACCAAGGAATATAGCTAACAATAGATGTGAAGGACCTTTTCAAGGAGAATTACAGACCACTGCTCAAGAAAATAAGAGAGGACACAAACAGAGGATAAAACATTACACGTTAATGGACAGGAAGAATCAATATCATGAAAATGGCCATACTGCCCAAAGTAATTTATAGATTTAATGCTATTCCCATCAAACTACCATTGACATTCTTCACAGAATTAGAAAAAGGTACTTTAAATTTCATATTGAACCAAAAAAGAGCCTATATAGCCAAGACAATTCTAAGCAAAAAGAACAAACCTGGAGGTACCACGCTACCTAATATCAAACTATATTACAAGGCTACAGTAACCAAAACAGCATGGTACTGGTAGTAAGACAGACATATAGACCAATGAAACAGAACAGGGACCTCAGAAATAACACTACACATCTATAATCATCTGATCTTTGACAAATTGGACAAAAAAAAGCAAAGGGGAAAGGATTTCCTATTTAATAAATTGTGCTGGGAAAACTGGCTAGCCATATGCAGAAAACTGAAACTGGACCCCTTCCTTACACCTTATACAAAAAGTAACTCAACATCAATTAAAGACTTAAATGTACAACCCCAAACCATAAAAGCCCTAGAAGAAAACCTAGGCAATGCCATTCAGATCGTAGGCATAGGCAAAGACTTCACAATGAAAATGACAAGAACAATTGCAACAAAAGCCAAAATTGATAAATGGGGTTTAATTGAACTAAAGAGCTTCTGCACAGCATAAGAAACTATCATCAGAATGAACAGGCAACCTACAGAATGGGAGAAAATGTTTGCAATTTACACATCTGACAAAGGTCTAATGTCAAGAGTCTATAAGGAACTATATTCTGTGCCTTCAGGAAGCTCGAGGTCCAGCGGAGCTTCCAACTCATGGGCATAAGTCCTGTCTTCCCCCAGTCAGCCTTTGTGATTGCCCTAGTTCTTTCTCTTTGATTATTAATTCACATTTCTTCACTTTATTTTCTCTTTCGTCTTCTCCATGCTACACTTATCATTGCTCCTTCTCTTGTCCATCTTCCTTTTTATTTTTTCTCCTTTTCTTTCTCCCTGCCTCTCTCCCTCTTGTCTTTCCTCTTCTCCTTTCACAGATACCCAGTGTATGACCTTACTATGCTCAAAGAAATCTCTCTTGATTCTATTACTTCTTTATCTTTCTTATTCCTTCTCTTCTCAGTTTCTAAACAAATGAGTTCCTTCATCACTACAATGATTTCATTT
Source organism: Plecturocebus donacophilus (assembly GCA_004027715.1). Lineage (NCBI taxonomy): Eukaryota > Metazoa > Chordata > Mammalia > Primates > Pitheciidae > Plecturocebus > Plecturocebus donacophilus. The sequence continues at coordinate 33,861 of PVKP010011851.1, read as the reverse complement.
TCTATAATATTTACCTCTTGATTGTTCCAGTCTGACTTTTCTCCTCATCGTTCTTTGAAGTCTGCCTACCTCCAGCTCTCTGGAGGTATTTAATGATTATTTGATGCCTCAAATACAAAGATCTATACACTTTGATTTTAGTTGACCTACTTCTTTTGGCTTCTCTTTGGTAGTTCTTGGTAAATTTTGTTTTGAGGATGCCCATTCTCAAGGACAGGAGCATACTTAACTATTTTCCCTTCCAAATTGAATATCACAACAAAGCACCTGATAAATGTTTGAAATCGTTAAATGAATGGATGCAAAACTCACACTCAAATTATTTGTGTCATTCATTCATTTACTAGTTCTTTCAATACATTTTTATAGGGTTTTTACTATGTGCCAGACCCTGTTTTTGGTGGTAGAGATCCAATATAGCCATTGTCCTTGTTCTCATGGAGTGTATATTCTAAAAGAGGAAGAGGGAGAAGAAAACAGAGATACACATAAAAATACTAATTTCAGATGGTTATAAATGTATGAGGAAATGAAAGCAGGAGGTTGTTATAGAGAGTTATACAGGACATGGGATTAGTGGGCTATTTTAGAGAGTTCAGAGGAGTTACTCTGAGGTGGTTACATTTAACCTGAGACCCATAGTGATCAGAAGAAATCAGCCATGGGAAGATTCAGAAGTAGAATCTTTCAGGTAGAATACACTGTTAGTGCAAACATTTGAAATGAGACCCATAGTGATCAGAAGAAATCAGCCATGGGAAGATTCAGAAGTAGAATCTTTCAGGTAGAATACACTGTTAGTGCAAACATTTGAAATGAGATAAATCTCAGTGTGTTCTGAAAGCAGAAAGAAAGCTAGTGTGCCTGGATTATAATAAGTCAGAGAAATGAACTCATACATGTCAGAGGTCAAATTATACAGGGTTCTGAAGGCAGCAGAAGGAGGAATGGGGAACCACTGAGAAGTTTTAAATAGGAAAGTGACATGATCTGATTAATATTTTAAAAGATTTCATTGACAGCCAAAGGGAGCAATTAGGAGGCTATTGCATAAGGTCAAGTGACAGATGAAAGTGTCATGAGCTAGAGTGGTGAGAGTGGTGACAGAGATAAATAGATTTGAGACATTCTCTGGAGTTAGAGTTGATGGACCTCATAATATGTTATAGGGGCTTATCAGAGAAAGAGGTGAAGAATGATTTTTAGGTTTTGGTGTAGAAACTTGTTACACAGTAATGCCACTGCTGAAATGCGGATGACTGGAAGAGGAGCAGAATAGGGGGCAGAAAATTAAGCACTCTGCTTAGGCATGTTATATTTGATATTTTGATTGGAGCTTCATGTAGAAATGCCTACTAGGCAGTTGGATAGCCGACTAGAGTTTAAGGTGAGATTTGGAAGTCGTCAGTATATAGTTGGCATTTGAAGCCATGCAACTGAATGAGATCTCAAGGGAGTGAGGAAAAATAGAAAGGAGTCCTTAAATTTAGTGTGGGACATGCCAGGTTTTAGAGGATAAGCTGAGAATGATGAGCTGGCAAAAGAGACCAAAAAGAAGACACCTGTGGTTAGTAGAAAAAAACAGGATATTGGCCTGGCATGGTGGCTCACACCTGTAATCCCAGCACTTAGGGAGGCCGAGGCAGGTGGATCACGAGGTCAAGAGATCGAGACCATCCTGGCCAACATAATGAAACCCCATCTCTACCAAAAAATACAAAAATTAGCCGGGCGTGATGGCGCGTGCCTGTAGTCCCAGCTACTTGGGAGGCTGAGGCAGGAGAATTGCTTGAACCCAGGAGGCAGAGATTGCAGTGAGCCGAGATTGTGCCACTGCATGACAGCCTGGAGCCTGGTGACAAAGCAAGACTGTCTCAAAAAAAAAAAAAAAAGAAAGAAAGAAAAAACGGGATATTGTGGTGTATTAGTCTGTTCTCAAACGACTATAAAGAACTGCCTGAGAATGAGTATCTTTTAAAGGAAATAGGCTTAACTGACTCACAGTTCTGAATGGCTAGGGAGGCCTCAGGCAACTTAGAATCATGATGGAAGGGGAAGCAGGCACATCTTACATGGCAGCAGGAGAGAGCGAGCGTGAAAGGGGAAGAACCCCTTATGAAACCGTCATGAGAACTCACTCACCATCATGAGAACAGCATGGGGGAACCTGCCCCCATGATCTAATCATTTCTTACCAGCTTCCTTTTTTGACACGTGGAGATTACAATTTGAGGTGGGATTTGGGTGGGGACACAGAGCCAAATCATATCATGTTGCATGATAAATGACAAAAGAAGAGCTTATTTTAGTGAGGTGGTGGTTGAGAAGTTGAGTTAGATGAGGTCAGAAAAATGATTGCTATGTTTGACAACATGGATGGAGTTTACTGGTGATCTTGGGAAGAGCAGTCACTGTGCAGTGGTAAGAACAGAAGTCTGATTAAGCTAGGAGGAAGAGAGATTGGGAAGTGAGGAACGGATGTGGTGACCACTGACAGCTTTCCAGATGTTTTCCTGTGAAATGAGAGCGATAGTGGACAGAAACGGAATCAAAAGGAGATTATTGTTTTTGTTGTTCCTTATGGAGGATTGTCATGCTTCCTGGTGACATTTATTTATTTATTAGAGCAAGGGAAAAATTGGTGGTAGGAGGAAAGTTCCTGAGATGGCACCTGATCCATTTATTTTTCTTTTCTTTTCTTTTCTAGACATTTTGTCTTTGTATAAGTAAATGGTTACCTAGTTTTGCAAAGATAACTATGATGTATACTTCTTGTTGTTGTTCTGGATGTATTTAAGACCTCTTCTACCTTCCAAAACAAACTATAAGATTTTTCAAGGAAATATTTTCCTGCAGTGTTGGAGTATCTCTTCATAGCCAAATCTAGGGCCATAAAGCTTTGGGCAGAAAGTGAAGGTTCCACGTCTTGCTGGGACTAAGCTAAAGTATGAGTTTGGAAGAATATTTTAGTAGTTGGATGAGCTGCTTTCTGCCTATATGACCCTGGTGGGCTAGCAGTTACTGTGCCTAATGACTCTGGATTCAAAATGGAGACTTGTATGATTTAAAGGAATGTAGAGATGTACAAAGAATGAAGTGGGATAATGTGATTTTCATAGCATCCATGGCTTGAATAATAGATGTGTCTTAAAAGTTTATTTTTAAAAGTAGAATTAGAGTTGATGAGTTTATTTTTAAAATATAATATATATTTGGAATAAAAGAAATGTACTCATGAGCTAGGGAGTAGTATCATGGGCTTATCCTGAACAAGTCAAGATGAACAGGTACCAATCTATTCTCTGCAGAGCTGGGTTTTGTGCAGCAAATTGGAATTACTCAAGTTCCTCTATACAGTCTGTGCAACATGAAAAGTCAGTATAGAAAATCCTTATTGACTTGATGATACGGCTGTGTGATGAAAGCAGTAATCATGTTTAGACCAGCTATGAAACAAAATGCAATCCTCACACTTGCTCACTGCCCATGATAGGATTATATTCTGATTGACTGAAAATGTGGTCAGCAGGAGGATCATTTGGCAGCAGAAGAGGCCGATTTTTCTGATGATCCAGAAATTAGATTTTGATTCTGATGATTAGATATTTGGCTTATAGTCTTCTCACTCCTAAAAAGTGCTGCCAAGGTCAGTCTGTCTTATATACTTTGGAGAATGAATGAATAATGGTTTATTATAACAACAAATAAGTCAACTAAAGCCTCACGACTCAATGCTGTTATCCTTCACCAGGCAAATTCAGCCCTCCTGTCTGGATGGGTAATGTAAGATTTACAGATGCTGGAGAGCTGCTATTTAGTTTTATTATTTGAGGAAAGACTATAGAAATTTATTTTGAGGGGAATATGTCAAATACTGAAATGCTCATGAAATAGTCTTTCAAAATAAATTTCTGATATTCTTTAAGTTTAAAGTGAGAATTTTTTATTGTAAAATTAATAATATATTTAAGTTGAAAATAAAACAGTGTAGAAATGTATAAAATAAAAGTGCTATGCTAGCTCCAAACTCAGCTCCACTTCCCAGAGGGAAGCACTGTGAATAGTCTCTGTGTATGATGCCTATTGTGAGTCAGGCATTGTGCTAAATGCTTTATAAGACTACTTTGTTTAGTCCTCACAACAACCCTATGAAGTACATACTATTACTATTCCCATTTTAAATATGGGGAAACTGAAACTGAGACACAGAGAAGGTAAGGATCTAAGTTCATGTAGTTTATTAGTTGAGGAGCTAGTTGTAAACTGGGGAAGTCCATTTTCAGATGTCATGCTTGTAATCCCTGCCCATGTATGTTTCTTAGCCATTTTTCCATGCAAGTACATGTAGATCCCTCTTGTTCTTCCTTATGGCTGGCATAATAGTTTATGGTATGGATGTGCCATAATGCGTTTACCTAACTCCCTACTGAAGATCATCTTCAGATTTTTATGATTACAAAATATTCTTCTACAGATACCTTCACACCCATAATCAAATATTTTTGTTGAGATAAATCCATATACATCAACTCTGTTAATCAAAGAGTATAGCATTTCTCACTTGAGTTAATATCACCAAATTTGTCCCAGAGTTTTAAAAATGTGTAGTGTTGCTGACAATACCTGAGATTTAAGATTAGATACTGTGTTGTGAAATTATTCAAGTCATTGCTAATCTGTAAATAATGATAAACTTTTTTGTTTTAATTTGTATTTATTATGAGTAATATTGACTATCTTTTCATATATTTATAGGCCATTTATATTTCTTTTAATATAAATTGCTGGCTTATGCTCTTTCCCCATTTTTCTGTTGGGTTATTCTCTTTTTCACATTAATATTCCTCTGTTTCATGTGTTGCAAATTTTTTTTTCCAATTTAAAAATTTTTACTTTGACTTTTGCTAAAAAGAATGGTTTAGATTTTATGTATTCACATTTAGCAATCTCTTTCTTTATGGCTACTAGATTTTTTTTTCAAGTATAGGAAGGCTTTTCCCATTCTTGACTAATAATGAAAACCTATTCACCTATCTATTATTTTAGTATTTTGGTGTTTTCTTTGAATTTTTGTTCCATATGCAATGAATTGCTGTCTTAGCAGCAACTTATTTTTTTTATATATATAAATATATATTATTGTACTTTAGATTCTGAGGTACATGAGCAGATCATGCAGAATTATTGCATAGGTACATACATGGCAATGTGGTTTGCTGCCTCCATCCCCTTGTCAACTAAATCTGGTATTTCTCCCCATGTTATCACTCCCTGACCTCCCTACCCCCTACTGTCCCTCCCCTAGTCCCCCCCAACAGACCCCAGGTTGTGATGCTCCCCTCCCTGTGTCCTTGTTCTCATTGTTCAACACCTGCCTGTGAGTGAGAATATGTGGTGTTTGATTTTCTGTTCTTGTATCAGTTTGCTGAGAATGATTGATTCCAGATTCAACCGTGTCACTACAAAGGACACAAACTGATCGTTTTTATGGCTGCATAGTATTCCATGGTGTATATCTGCCACATTTTCCTTGTCCAGTCTATCACTGATGGGCATTTGGGTTGGTTACAGGTCTCTGCTATTGTAAATAGTGCCACAGTGAACATATGTGTGTATGTGTTTTTATAATAGAATGATTTATAATCCTTTGGGTATATACCCAGTAATGGGATTGCTGGGTCAAATGGAATTTCTATTTCTAGGTCCTTGAGGAAGTGCCACACTGTCTTCCACAATGGTTGAACTAATTTACACTCCCACCAACAGTGTAAAAGTGTTCCTGTTTCTCCACATCCTCTCCAGCATCTGTGGTCTCCAGATTTTTTAATGATCGCCATTCTAGCTGGCATGAGATAGTATCTCAATGTGGTTTTGATTTCCATTTCTCTAATGACCAGTGATGATGAGCATTTTTTCATATGTTTCTTGGCCTCATATATGTCTTCTTTTAAAAAGTGTCTGTTCATATCCATTGCCCACTTTTGAATGGGTTTTTTTTTTCTTGTAAATCTGTTTTAGTTCTTTGTAGATTCTGGATATTAGCCCTTTGTCAGATGGGTAGATTGCAAAAAAATTTTCCCATTATGTTGGTTGCTGGTTCACTCTAATGATTGTTTATTTTCCTGTGCAGAAGCTGTGGAGTTTAATTAGGTCCAGTTTGTCTATTTTGGCTTTTGTTGCCAATGCTTTTGGTGTTTTAGTCATGAAGTCCTTGCCTATGACTATGTCCTGTATGGTTTTGCCTAGGTTTTCTTCTAGGGTTTTTATGGTGTTAGGTCTTATGTTTAAGTCTTTAATCCATCTGGAGTTAATTTTAGTGTAAGGTGTAAGGAAGGGGTCCAGTTTCTGCTTTCTGCACACTGCTAGCCAGTTTTCCCAACACCATTTATTAAACAGGGAATTCTTTCCCCATTGCTTGTTTTTGTCAGGTTTGTCAAAGATCAGATGGTTGTAGATGTGTGGCATTGCCTCCAAAGCCTCTGTTCTGTTCCATTGGTCTATATCTCTGTTTTGGTACCAGTACCAAGCTGTTTTGATTACTGTAGCCTTGTAGTATAGTTTGAAGCCTGGTAGTGTAATGCCTCCAGCTTTGTTCTTTTTGCTTAGAGTTGACTTGACTATACGGGCTTCTTTTGGTTCCATATGAAATTTAAGATGTTTTTTTTTCAGTTCTGTGAAGAGGGTCAATAGGTTGCTTGATGGGGATCACATTGAATCTATAAATAACTTTGGGCAGTATGGCCATTTTCATGATACTGATTCTTCCTAGCCGTGAACATGGAATGTTTCTCCATCTGTTTGTGCCCTCTCTTATTTCCTTGAACAGTGGTTTGTAGTTGTCCTTGAAGAGGTTCTTTACACCCTTTGCTAGTTATATTCCTAGGTATTTTATTCTCTTTGTAGCAATTGTGAATGGAAGTTCGCTCTTGATTTGGCTTTCTTTTAGTCTGTTATTGGTGTATAGGAATGCTTGTGATTTCTGCACATTGATTTTGTATCCTGAGACTTTGCTGAAGTTGCTTATCTGTTTCAGGAGATTTTGGGCTGAGATGATAGGGTCTTCTATATATACAATCATGTCGTCTGCAAATAGAGACAATTTGACTTTCTCCTTTCCTAAGTGAATATGCTTTATTTCTTTATCTTGCCTGATTTCTCTGGCCAGAACTTACAATACTATGTTGAATAGGGGTGGTGAGAGAGGGCATCCTTGTCTAGTGCCAGATTTCACAAAGAATGCTTCCAGTTTTTGCCCATTCAGTATGATATTGGCTGTTGGTTTGTTTTAAATAGCTTTTATTATTTTGAGATACGTTCCATCTATACTTAGTTTATTGAGGGTTTTTAGCATAAAGGGCAGTTGAATTTTGTCAAAGGCCTCCTCTGCATCTATTGAGATAATCATGTGGCTTTTGTCTTTGGTTCTGTTTATGTGGTGGATTACATTTATAGACTTGCGTATGTTGAATCAGCCTTGCATCCCCTGGATGAAGCCTACTTGATCGTGATGGATAAGCTTTTTGATGTACTGTTGCAGTCAGTTTGCCAGTATTTTATTGAAGATTTTCTCATCTATGTTCGTCATGGATATTGGCCTGAAGTTTTCTTTTTTTGTTGAGTCTTTGCCAGGTTTTGATATCAGGATAATGTTGGTCTTATAAAATGATTTGGGAAGAATTCCTTCTTTTTGAATTGTTTGAAATAATTTCATAATGAGTGGTACCAGCTCCTCTTTGTATGTCTGGTAGAATTCAGCTGTGAACCCCTCTGGAACTGGGCTTTTTTTGATTGGTAGGCTATTAACTGCTCCCTCAAATTCAGCCCTTGTTATTGTCTATTCAGGGTTTCAACTTCTTCCTGGTTTAGCTTCAGAGGGTGCAAGTATCCAGGAATGTATCTTTTTCTTCCAGATTTACTGGTTTATGTGCATAGAGTTGTTTGTAGTAATCTCTGATGGTAGTTTGTATTCCTGTAGAATTGATAGTGATATCTCCTTTATCATTTTTTATTGCATCTATTTGATTCGTCTCTCTTTTCTTTTTCATTAATCTGGCTAGTGGTCTATCTATTTTGTTGATCTTTTCAAAAAGCCAGCTCCTGGATTTATTGATTTTTTTGAAGGATTTTTTGTGTCTCTATCTCCTTCAGTTCTGCTCTGATCTTAGTTATTGCTTGTCTTTTGCTAGCTTTTGAGTTTTTTTGATCTTGCTCCTCTAGCTCTTTCAATTTTGATGATAGGGTGTCAATTTTAGGTCTTTTCTTGCTTCTCATGTGGGCATTTACTGCTCTAAATTTTCCTCTAGACACTGCTTTATATGTGTCCCAGAGATTCTGGTACATTGTGTCTTCATTCTCAGTTTCAAAGAACATCCTTATTTCTGCCTTCATTTCATTGTTTATCCAGTCAACATTCAAGAGCCAGTTGTTCAGTTTCCATGAAGTTGTGCGGTTCTGAGTTAGTTTCTGAATTCGGAATTCTAACTTGATTGCGCTGTGGTCTGAGAGACTGTCATGATTTCCGTTCTTTTGCATGCATATGCTGAGGAGTGATTTACTTCCAATTATGTGGTCAATTTTAGAGTAAGTGTGATGTGGTGCTGAGAAGAATGTATATTTTGTGGCTTTGGGGTAGAGAGTTCTGTAGATGTGTATTAGGTTTGCTTGGTCCAGATCTGACTTCACGTCCTGGATATCCTTGTTGATTTTCTGTCTCATTGGTCTGTCTAATATTGATAGTTGGGTGTTAAAGTCTCACTATTACTGTGTGAGAGTCTAAGTCTCTTTGTAGGTCATTAAGAACTTGCTTTATGTATCTGGATGCTCCTATATTGGGTGCATATATATTTAGGATTGTTAGCTCTTCTTGTTGCATTGATTCTTTTACCATTATGTAATGCCCTTTTTTGTCTCTTTTTATTGTCATTCCTTTAAAGTCTATTTTGTCAGAGACTAGGATGGCAACTCCTGATTTTTTTTTGTTCTCCATTTTCTTGTTATATCTTCCTTCATCCCCTTATTTTGAACCTATGTGTGTCCTTGCACATGAGATGGGTTTCCTGAATACAGCACACTGATAGATTTTGATCTTTTATTCAATTTGCCAGTCTGTGTCTTTTGATTGGGGCATTTAGCCCACTTACATTTAAGTTTAATATTGTTATGTGTGAATTTGATCCTGCCATTCTGATGCTAGCTGGTTGTTTTGCCCATTATTGATGCAGTTTCTTCATTGTGTCAATGCTCTTTACCATTTATTGCATTTTGGATTGGCTGTTACTGGTTGTTCCTTTCTATGTTTAGTGCTTCTTTCAGGAGCTCTTGTAAGGCAGTCCTGGTGGTGACGAAATCTCTCAGCAATTGCTTGTTCATAAAGGATTTTATTTCTCCTTTGCTTATGAAGCTTAGTTTGGCTGGATATGAAATTCTAGGTTGAATGTTCTTTTCTTTAAGGATGTTGTATATTGGCCACCACTCTCTTCTGGCTTGTAGGGTTTCTACTGCGAGATCCGCTGTGAGTCTGATGGGCTTCCCTTTGTGGATAACCCAATCTTTCTCTCTTGCTGCTCTTAGCATTTTTTCCTTCATTTCAACCCTGGTGAATCTGGCAATTATGTGCCTTGGGGTTGCTCTTCTTGAGGAATATTTTTGTGGTGTTCTCTGTATTTCCTGGACTTGAATGTTGGCCTGCCTTCCTAGGTTGGGGAAGTTTTCCTGGATAATATCCTGAAGAATTTTTCCAGCTTGGGTTCATTCTCTCTGTCACATTCAAGTACACCTATCAAACGTAGATCAGATCTTTTCACATAATTCCATATTTCTTGGAGTCTTTGTTCATTTCTTTTCACTCTTTTTTTTTCTAATCTTGCCTTCTCATTTTATTTCAATGAGTTGATCTTCGTTCTCTGATAGCCTTTCTTCTGCTTGGTTGATTTGTCTGCTAAAACTTGTGTATGGTTGAGGAAGTTCTCTTGTGTTTTTCAGCTCCATCAGGTCATATGTATTCTTCTGTATGCTGTTTATTCTCATTAGCATTTCATCTAACCCTTTTTCAAGGTTCTTAGTTTCTTTGCATTGACTTAGAACATGTTCTTTTAGCTCAGAGAAGTTTGTTATTACCCACCTTCTGAAGCCTGTTTCTGTCAATGCATCAGACTCATTCTCCATCCAGATTTGCTCCCTTCCTGGTTTGGAGTTGTGATCCCTTAGAGTAGGAGAGGCATTCTGGTTTTTGGTGTTTTTATCCTTTTTGCACTGGTTTCTTCACATCTTTGTGGATTTATCTGCCTGTGGTCTTTGTAGTTGGTGACTTTTGGATGGGGTCTCTGAGTAGATGTCCTTTTTTTTGACGTTATTTTTTTCTGTTTTTTAGTTTTCCTTCTAACCATCAGGCCTCTCTGCTGTAGGCCTGCTGGAGGTCCACTCCAGACCCTGCTTGCCTGGGGATCACCCATGGGGGCTGAAGAACAGTAAAGGTTGCTACCAGTTTCTTCTGTTATCTTCATCCCAGAAGGGTACTTGCCAGATGTTAGCATGAGTTCTCCTTTACGAGGTATCTCTTTGCACATACAGGGGTCAGGAAGCTGCTTGAGGAGACAGTCTGTCCCTTATAGGAGCTCAAGTGCTGAGCTGGGAGCTCCATTGTTCCGTTTGGAGCTTCTGGGCAAGTACGTTTAAGTCTGCTGCAGTGGAACTCATAAACGCCTTTTTCCCCAAGGACTCTGTCCTGGGAAGGTGGGGCTTTATTTATAAGTTCCTGATGTGCTGCAAGGTGATAGTCTAGACACAGTCTGCCAGAAGAGGCATTAGTGAGCTGCTGCGGGCTCTGCCCAGCTGCAGTGTGAACTTCCTGTTAGAACTGCCTTGGGAATGGCAGACTGCCTCAGTAATGGCCTTGGTAATGGTGGACTGCCTTGGTGATAATGGCTGACACCCTTCCCCACACTGAGCTGGACTGTCCTGGGTCCAGCTGCACTTGGTGTGAAACTCTCAATCCAGAGTGTTTCAGATTGCTGGTCTTTGTGAGGGGTGGGATCCACCGAGCCAGATCACCTGGCTCTCTGTTTCAGCAACCTTTTTTTCCTTTTGCTTGGGTGGCTCTGTCTCCCAGGTGTTCCAGGCGCCTGTTGAAATGACTGCCCAGACTTGTGTGAGTTTTTGTGTGGAGACCCGCGCAGCACTAGCTGAAACAGCCATGCTGGAAACTCATGGCGCTTTTCAGCTTGGGAATCTCCTGGTCTGTGGGCAGTAAAAACTCGTTTGGAAATGCAGTGATCATTCACCCTCTGTGTTCTTCTCACTGGGAACTACACTCCAGAGCTGTTCCTATTCGGCCATCTTGGATCTTCTCTCTCTCTCTCTTTGTTTTTTTGAGATGGAGTCTCACTCTATTGCCCAGGCTGGAGTGCAGTGGTGCAATCTCGGTTCACTGCAACCTCTGCTGCCCAGGTTGAAGCAATTCTCCTGCCTCAGTCTTCCAAGTAGCTGGGACTACAGATGCCTGCCACAGTGGCTGGCTAATTTTTGTGCTTTTAGTAGAGATGGGTTTCACCATGTTGGTCAGGCTGGTCTTGAACTCTGTACCTCATGATCCACCCACCTTGGCCTCCCAAAGTGCTGGGATTATAGGCATGACCCACTGCGCCTGGCCAGCTAATTTTTGCTAATGATTATTCAACTGTTTCAACATGATTAAATACTTTCTCAATATTTATTTACTTAAAAATACTTGTTTAATACATTATTTGTGATTTTCCTTATAATATACCCGATATCTATATTTATTAGGGTCTGATTATACTTGTATCAGTAGCAAACTTTTTAATTACCATAGCTTTATACTATGTTTTCATATCTAGTACAGTTATAATCCTTCAGTTCTCCTTTGACTATTCTCACATATTTGTTTTTTTCTGGATGAACTAAGTACCATTTTGCCAACTTGAAGCAATATATTTATTTCTAGGATACCTTAGGAGAAACTGATATCTTTATAATACTGCCTTCCTATTCAAGAGTAATATGTGCTTTTTGCTTATTCAAATCTTTTTCTAAGTCTTTCAGGAGAGTTTTAAAATTCTTTTGAATAGGTGTCTTATATTACTAGAATTAGAATTCCCAGCAACAGTCATGAAGAGACACTATAGCAATGGTCTGCTTTGTTTCACTTCTGCCTCCCATGTTTGCTCCACGTGTTTGCCCCTCTTCAGTATCATTTTCCTCCACTTCTGGCTCCCTGTTTCTTGGTCATTCCACCTGCTCCTTCAGACAGTTGGCTGTAGCACAGAAGAAGAACATATCCAATGGCAGAAATACAGAATTAGAAGTTGATTATTGTTTTGCATTGACCACCAGCTTCCTATGAAATGATGAAACTGTGCGTTTCTGTGTTTCTTGCCCTTCTCCCTCAAAGATTCTAGAAAAATAAGAAATTGCTTTAACTAAGGGAGGGAGAGAAGCAAGGGTTGAAAACTACCTATTGGATACTGGGTTCACTATTTGGGTGATGGGTTCACTAGAAACCCAAACCCCAGAATTATGTAACATACCCATGTAACAATCCTGCCCATGTACCCCCTGAATCTATAATTTAAAAAACAAATTGTTTTGACAAGTATTGATGGGAATTTTGGTTTTGAAATAAACCAGTGGTTTGTAAAGTGTGGTCCTGGAACTTCCTAGTTAAAAATTGCCAAATGTGCCTGGTGAAAGTGTAGATTCCTGACCCTATCCTTAGACGTGAAAACTCAGAATCTTTAGAGGCAATACCTGGGATTTTATATTTTCAATAAATATGCCAAGTCAGTGCTTCTTCAACTGTAATCTGATGTGCATCACGTGGGCATCTTGTAACAATGCAGGTGCTGATTCATTAGGTTTGGGTGAGGCAAGAGTCCATATTTCTAACCAGTTCTCAGGTGTGGTGATGCAGCTGGTCAGTGGCCACACTTTGAATACAAAGCTTTAGAGATTTTTTTTTTGACTCCCCAAATGTGAGAACCACTAAATTGAACTAAAATGGGGCATTAAGAATAGGAAGATGACTTTGCTTAAGAGGAGTCCTGTAGGAAGAGAATGTGCACTTCCCTGTGTGGGGTATCCCCATATAGAACCCTGATCCCTACCCCTCTTTCCATCCATTTCCACATGATGGTTCAGTTTACCCTAATTCCTGAGCAAGCTCTGTTTGTTAGAAGCAAGGGCTATAGCAACAGCCTATTCCAAGTCCTTCCTGGGAGGGTTCCAGCATGATTCCTGGCATAATAGAATTCAACAATGACATTTTATTGAGGTGGGATCCAAGACCTGGTAGTGGGAGCTCTGTGCCCATTGTCCTTCCACTTGGACAGACTGCAGTAAATGCAGTGTGGGTGGAGGGCCCTCGCACTGGGCTAAGTCTGGAATGTTGTATAGACTACTGCTAATGAGCAGAAGCAGAGACTAAAGACAAAGACTCCCTTCCTATTAGTACTATTGACCAGGGGATGAGGACCTGAATGACCCATTAAACTTTCTCTGCTTTGGCTTTTTCCAGCCTTCAGTGCACTTAATTCTACCACAGTCCTTGCCAGCATTTTTTTTTCTGCTAATACTCAATGTTTGAGGTGGCTGGCCCTTGCTACAGAGTCAGCGAGTCATGGAACATAGCTTTCCTTTCTTATATGTCACACTGGTTCATTTGGGGACCATATCTACCATTTTTCTCTCTGTAAACTATGTGCTAACATTGCTAAGTGAACAAGCCAGTCCAGCTCTCTTCAGCATAAAACAATCCTAAATAATTATCAACAGGGCTACTGAATATGACTATGTGTTGTGCAACTCCAGGGGATGAGATTCACGCATGTAAACAGCATTCCTAAGGTTCTGCAATGTAGTGTCTCTGATTCCAAGGTACTTCCAAAAATAAAGTTGGGAGGCTAATCTGGATAGTAAGGAAATGTTGGTAGAAGGAAGACAATAGGAAGAAAAGAAATATATTATGACTACCCAAGTTTCTGTGCAAAACTGCAGGTGTGTTCTCTCTTACAAATGTCCAAAAAAATTGAGAATAAATGATAAGATGGTATTAGGACTTTCAGATGAAAGTGACAGAAACCTAAATCTAAACAATTTAGACCAAAGGGTTTTATTGGCCTAAATAATCCAGGAAAGGACTGAACGGTCAGATACAGGAAAGACAGTGCTACAGCTGAGCCCAGGAACTATTGCAATCAGGGATTCAGATGCTTGTGTTTCTCTGTGTTGCCTTCATTCTCTTTGAAGGCTGCTTTCTTCTGTGCGGTAGAGAACGTGGCCTACTGAGAGCTCCCAAGTTGTACATTTGAAATCTTTTGTTTCTAGACACGAATTCTCTTTCTTTCTTCCAATGTGCAACACCTTGAGAAAAGACTTTGGTTGGCCTGACTTGGACCAACTGCCTGTGGCCAGTGAGGTTGCATTCACAGTAATCACATAGCCAGAGTGGAGTTAGGTTTAGAAAAACTCCCAGAAGAAGGAAAGCCTTCTGGGTAGGCTAAATAGCAGATGTCCACTATAAAGCACATTTGCCCTTCTACATGTGCTATAGTCTGAGGGGGATTTCTGTAGACTGTCTGAAATCCCATCCGTATTCAGCAAGAATGCAGCTCTCTTCCGGCCTGTGGTTCCACTAACGGCTTTTCCCTAATGCTGTTACAAGGGGCAGCTGTATCACAGCAATAGTTGCTTATTTATTCAGTGTAGTGACAGTTACATTTCATGGAGCAGCTGCTGAAGCCAAAAATGTTCAGCAAGGGCAAAATGTGATAAAAGCTCAATGCAATTTGGTTGCACATTATTAAGTTTTAATTTTTGGTTCAGGAATAAATTTTGTTTTCTGAAGCTATTTTTAACTCATTTCTACAGTTGAAAAAGAGATGAATTACTCTCATCTCATCAATTAAACTGGTTAGAAAACCCTCTTGGATTTAAGACCTGAGTTTACTCTAGTTGAAACATAGGCAAAGAAATGTTTATTTCTGGGTGGAAGTAGGATTCTAGGGAATAAATTTGTAGTGGCGTTTAGAAGACATTTAAATGTTAACTTTTGGCGCCACTATTTACTTACCTGTAAAGAGAATGATATTAACATTGTTATTTGGATTAAATGAATTAATGAGTATAAAACAGTTAAAATGTATAGCACTAGATGTTAGTTAATGTTATTATATTATTAATACAGTGATTTGTATTCAATGAATGATTAGTCAACAACTTTGATTGCAAGTAGTAGACACCTTCTCAAAAATATGGTTTGTTATGAGGCTATATTAGACAACACCAGGGGCAAAGAGGGTCCAATATTAAGTACAGGTGGGCCCCCATGGGACAGGAGTCAGGAATGGAGACGATCTCTCTTTCCCCAGGCCCATGTGGTTTCTTGCCCCCGATTTTCTGTATTTCTGTTCCATGCCCCTCTTTGCAGATCAGCTTCTTCTCTCTGTTCCTGCTTCCTGCTCTCAGAGCCCACATGAGAGCTTACTCCTAGCTTTGGTTTAGTACTGGCTCCAACCCCAGACCTGCCTGGGTTTCAGTTCTAGAGCCCGTCACAAAGTGGTGCATTCTATGTGTCTTAGTTGGCTTCTTATTAGAGAATGGTCGGCTGGCACTTGGCCTTGGGTCAGGTGTTTCCCCTTGGAACATCCACTGAGATGTGACTACAGGGCAGAGGGGTCTCATCAAACCACTTGAACCTGCCCCTTCAGCAGGGACCAAGGGCTGGGAAGCTGCTAGAAAGATGGTGGGCAAGAAAGCATCTGAGATCCTATCTGCTGCAAATGACTTTGAGTGAAATGATAAAATGCCAGGGTCCTCTGACAATAAATCTGAGGGATGGGCTTGTTAGTGCCCAGGCCTTCCATGGTAGCAGGGGAGCCAAACCCAGGGCTCTAGAGTTTGGTGCCAAGCCAGCGTCTAGACATGAAATTCTCGGTAGTTGTACGAAACCAAGAACATTCAGAAGAGCAGCTCTTTAACATGTTTAAGCCTCAGTTCCCTCTATAAAAAGGTGATAATGTCTACATTATCAGATATTAGAATTAAGTGAGAAAAGGTATCTTACAGCTAAACCAAGACACTTGGAGCATAGTATGTGTGCAATAAATGTAATTGCCTTTTGCTTTTCTTTCCCTCCTGCATATGCATTTTTTATTATAGAAACACAACCATTTAAAAGAAGCAATTAAAATGATTTTCTTATTTGTTGTACTTGAAAATAAATCCAATTATTTGTAGGTAACTGATTTAAGTGATGTCTATCCAAACAGCTTACTAGATTTTTCCTGTTTCTGATAGGAAGAGGAAAATCAGAGCCACTTAATACTTTGTATTGATTTCTTGAGATAAATGCTGGTGTGACTTTGCAAATACCATTTGTGTATTGAATTCGTAATAGCAGTCTATTTCAGGATCCTCTCCTAGTCTACAGGCCTCCTCTCTTTGTAAAACAGTGGTGGTGCCTCTCAGATGCATCCTCATGCTTGGAGATGAAAATATTTCCTGATCAGCTTCCTGATCTTATTCAATATTTAGAAAAGGGCACCTCATTATTTTCCCTTTCTAGCTCCAAGTGATAGGTGCTGTCTTCTGGATGAAGCCTTCTTATTTCTCTCTTCCATGGCTTACTCATATGTCTCTGCCGTTAATCCTCTCTTCTCTTTCTTTTGTGCTTTCTCTTTCAGCTATGTATTTTCTCTAGTGAATCTTCAGCTTCTGCCTAGAAGAACTTCTTTCTCTTAGTCCACAAAGAAGTTAGACTTTTCCTTATCTTTAGAAGAGCCCTCTTAAACCTGCTCCCCTTTCAAGCTAACCTCCTATTTCTCTCCTTCTTTGCCAACATAAAAAATAGAGATGAATCCCCAAATGAAAAGGTTTTATTTGAGAATAATATGCAAGAAGTGAGATTGTAATCTGGGACATACACACAGAACAGGGTGGCCTCTAGTATGTCTGGACAAACAAAGGAAAATGGTTAGGGTTTTTTAGGGGAAAGAGGAGGTTATACAAGTTGATTTGAAGGAAAGTCGATTGGCGCTGGCAGTGCCTTCTCAGAGCTGGTGAGTTTTGATCAGTGAGGGTCCATGTTTGCTGGATAGGACTTGGAATCTTGGAGTGCTAGTTAGGCTCTTGTAGTTTTGGATTAGGCCTGTGAGACAGTGTGTCAGGCAATTGTTCTTGTATAAGCCACTTGCTGTCCTTGTGCCACTAGCTGTCCTACATGGGTGACTCATAGTAAGCTGCAGTATGGAAAAGTTTCTTGTCGTGGTTCCTGTTATCAGGCAAATCATGTGTGAGAGCCCTCTCTTCATGGCCTTTCCCAGCTCCATTTGCCAGGGTTTGACACAAGTGACTCCATTTTGAATCTGACAACTTTATCACCCTCCAGACTTTCAAAACAGTTGGTATGGGTTGATTTTCACAGCTTCCTCATGCCTCACTTCCTTTTCTACCAGTGGCCCACAATTTCTACCTCCACTGCTTTACAGACTCTGCTCTTGTGAGCCATTAATAGCCATCTAATGCTAAGTCACATGACCTCCTAATGTCTGATCTTGAACATTCCCTTTTCATTGAAATTCACTGCTGTCTTGACTTCTAACACAAGACTCTACTGCATATTTTCCTACCTCTAAGGAGACATTCTTCCTCTCCACCTCATACTCTATGCCTAGGTTTCTTTTGTAGAACTTGACAGATATTAGCTTGCTCTTTTACTGTGTGTCTCCACCAGACTACAAGCCTCAGGAAGGCAGGCCTATTTCTATCTCATTTACCACCATAACCGGTGCACATTTATAACTATAAATGTTACCATTCTCGCAGTCTCTCTGTCCACATCCTTTGAGGATGCCTTTGTCTTCTTTCTCCTTCGCCCTCTCCTTTCTCCTTCACCCTCTCCATCTAATTAGGCACAGAGGCCAATACTACCTCCAAAATCTCTCTGAACTCCGTTTCAACATTCCTGTCCCCACTGCTCAGCGTGAGGCCCTGGGTAGCTCATGATGTCTGGGCAGCTCTAGGGGCAGAGTTGACAAAGTGATATCCTAGTGTGCCCTCATGCCAGTCTGTCCCATGCAGTGTTGACAAATTTCCCTTCCTGAAACACAGCATGGATCACCTAACACCTTGTTCACAGACTTCTGAATCTTCCCAGTGGTTACTCAATCAACTCTATTCTTTTCTGTTTCTATGTTGCCCCTCAATTTACCCTTCAATTATTCTCCCCTGTTCCTCCCCATCCTGGTGACTCGTGTGCAGGCAGGGAACAGGAGGGCCATTAGGCAACTAGAGAGGAATGAGAGAGTTGCTTTATAATGCTGTGGAGTGCTGCACTGGTCACAGTAGAGCTCTAAGATACACCATTAAATTGGGAAGGTGAGACAAATTTTAAAAATATATATCTATAGGACAAATGAAGGAAAATAATTGCTGAGCACAAGCAATATACTGTTTTATTTAGCTTGGAATAAATATACCTTACTCTGATGGTAAGATTAAACCTAAATGTCTCAAGAACGGCAGATAATTGGGTAGATTACCAAAAGACTTCAGGAGTGGGAAAAAGGAAAAGTTTATGGGTCCATATTCCCATTCCAAACAATCCCTAGGAGAAACTGTTGGTGAAATCAGAAAATGCTGCCAGAAGAGCTAGTAATCCATCACATAGTCTGCCTACTAGCAGCATGGGACAGATGTGAGCACGTGCTTTTCTCTGTTCCTCTGTAGATCAAACCTCCGTCAAGTTCTAGGTCAGAGCTGTTCAGTGTTGCTTTTCTCTACATTAAAACAGTCAGTATTAAAGAATAATCGCTAGAACAATAGTACCAGATATCAGAAGTTTATATTATTATTAATAAACATTTATTCACCACTTGTGTGTAAGACATTGCATTATATATTTTATGTGAATTACTTAATTAGGTGGGATTTCATCGATCTGTAGAGTATTAGAGCAAGAAACGGCCTCAGAGCTAATCTGGTTGAACCTTCTCATTTTGCAAATGAGCCAACTGGAGCCATGGAAAAGATGAAATAGCTTGCCCAAGATCTCATCTTGAGTTATTGCTACTAACAAGCTGGCAACACTATGAGGCTGACAAATAGGCACCTGGACACTATGAAGTCACTTGGGCTCCTCAATCTTTTTCAGTGATGGACACAAACAAGTAATTGTGTCTTTGGCTCATGATTTAACTAATTCTGTACCTGACAATCTTTAAATAAGGCAAAGTCTAATTTTTAGAAACATGTCCTTTGTGTTTTGTGAATGCAACCCACTTAGGTTTCGGAAACATGGATACTGCATTGAGCTGAATTACTCTTCTCTATTTTTATCCTCATTTATACTCTCTTTCCAACACCTGATTAAAAAAAAATAGAGAGAAAAATTGTGTTAGCATTTTGTCTGTGTCTTTGTGTATTGAAGAAAAGAATTTACCTGTAATGTCTGGCTCCTGAAATAAGCTAATAGAGTTACTTTGCTCCGTGAGCCTGTACCTTTTCTTCTGACTAAGGTTAAAGAAAGAGTAATTACACAATTTGGGGGGTGATTTTCCCTCTGGCTAAAAATGGCCTGGTAAGTACCCTGAACAATCTCTCCCCTCTGTTCGCTCCTAGCTTTCTCACACGCTCTGTGTGCTGTTTCTTGAGAATCCAGATGCTCTGGGCTCCAGTCTCTCTGCTTAACATCTGATTTGAAACACTGTGCTAAAACCATCTGCTGTATTTGGGGAATAAAGGGTGGAATGAGTAATGCCTTTTACAAATGTGTCCAAATAGGGCAATCGAGAGAAGGATAATATTAATAAGACGCGAAGGCCTGTTTGGTGTCAAGTCCTCCACTCAGTTGGCCACTCAGTGGCTTTTGGGGTATTTGTGTTCTCTGCCTCACACCACGCCTGTCTCAGCTTGTGCATCTTACCGTTTCTTGGCAGCAAGATATCTGTTATACGCTCTGACTAAACTGAACATTTTTAATGGCGAAGTGAGAATTCTGAAGTTCAAAAAAAGCCTGAGATGGATTGAAAAGTTGCTATTCTTGAAAGACGCGCCTGAGCTCCTCAGCATCCTTTGTAACAGACGTGCATCTGGAGCAGCTATGATTCTTGTTTCTTTCCCTCTCTATGGACCCATTTCCAGCTGAGCTGGACGTGTGCCCTCGCAGCTCTGTGCAGGGATTTTGGTGGGCTGTCTGCAGGTTTTATTGAACATCTGTAAATCCTCAGCTTGGGTATGCTTCCAGCTAGCACTTTAATCTGTTCCTGGGATACAGTGCTCTAGGTTTTTAGCACTGGGGGCTGGGGAGGCATCTGTTTCGCTGCTGCAAGCAGAGGATGGAATAGTAACCTCGGTTTCCCATGTGTCGTGGAACATGATGAGGCGATCTTAGGAGACCACGGTTACCGTCTTTAGCGCAATGTGCTCTCTTTTCCCAGAGAAGTATAATCTCTGAGAAGCATATTTTTCAACTTATTGTAAATGAAGCCTATAGGGCTGCATGGGGCAGGGAACTTATACATAATTTATCCAAATATTTGTTCTTTCTGAGAGAGGAGTATGGAAGTAGGGATGCAGCTGTGGGGCTCATAGAAACGCTTAATGGAGGCACTTTGAACAAGTGAATAGTGAGAGGGTAGAAAGGCAGGGGTGTGGGTCTGGGCAGAGGGTGCAGGAAGTTGGGGTCGGTGGACACAATAGGAAACCGGGCCTGAAACATCTGTGCTGTGGTCTCCATGAATCCTTGGTGCTTAACTCTTCATGGAAGCTGGATCTGTGTGTGGCCAAGACCTGTTGAATTGCTGGCCTGTTTGTGAATTTCACAAGACTTTGGCACTTTGGCTATATGTCCTTTCGTCTCCTGGTTACAGCCAAGAGGAAAGTGACTCAAACACTTGCTCCCCTGGGCTTCTCTGGGAAGCCTGCTAAGCATCTGAGCTGCATGGGGTCTGTTGACTTCAACCAGACTTTTCAGCATGTTTCAGTCAGTCTCTCAGGAATGAATCTTTGCTGAGATTTTTTTTTTTTTCTCCTCATACCACAGGAATGTGAAATACTCTCAGAATTCTTCACACAATCTGGGAAGTTCAAATATTCTTCCCTAATCTTTGAAGACGTTGATATGCAATTCAGAACTTTAAAATCCAAAATCTTAAGTCAATAGAAAACTCTATGTTGTACTGAGAAAAACAAAACCAGAAACAATTCCTTGAATTATCTGAACATTTTAGTCTTTCCCCTTCCTTTTTCTCATTTCTTTTCACCAGTAAGGGCACAGCAAGGGTAAGCTGAAGCTATGAGGTTGATGCAAAAGTAATTGTGGTCTTGGCTATTACTTTCAATGGCCAAAACCACAGTTACTTTTGCACCAACCTAATACTTTACAGTGGTGACCCTAGAGTTTTCTTGCTATCATCCAAACACTTTTAAAATACCTATATTTTGGATTGTTTTAAATCAATTGTTTTACAAACAATAATTTAAATTGAGGACTTCCTCCTCTGGCCTGAAGAATTGTCTTTTATGCTAAAGAAAAAGTAATTCTTAGGAAGGAGTCTCCTTCAAAGAGCCGCGAGCTAACAGTTCAATAAATAATAAACAGTTCAATAAAAAATAATAACAATAAAAAATGCCATTCATCGGCTATCTACTATGGACCAGGCCCTTTATGAATGCTCTATTCAATCTCATAACATCCCTTCAAACTACTAGCATTTATCCCCTACTTTAAAGCATAGGAAATTGCGTCTCAGAGTTAAGTGAATTAACTTTACAAAGCTTAATAAGTGATAAGATGGGATTTTTTAAAAATTAACTTTATGTTAGGTTTGGGGGTACCTGTAAAGTTGTGTTACATAGGTAAACGTGTCATGGGGGTTTGTACATAGTATTTCATCACTCAGGTGTGAAGCACAGTCCCCAGTAGTCATCTTTTTTGTTCTTCTCCCTCCTCCTACTGTTGCCTGGTTCCGGGACCCGGGGTGCAGGGGAGGCTTAGCTCACTTTCCGGTGTGCTGTTTTTCCAGGCTTTCAGTTTTTCACTCACCCAAGAATGGGAGAGGGGACCATGCTGGGCGCGGTGTGCTTGCAAGTAAATATTGGACCCTAAAGAGTTTTTGCAGAGAGTGATTTATTTAGGCAGAGAAAGAGAAAAAGGAGAAAGAAATAGATAAGAGAGAGAAAGCTTATGGAATCCGGCTGAATATGGGGACAGGGACTTTTACCTGGGAGGAATTTCTACCTCCTCCAAGCCCCCTGGCTTATGAAAGGAGATCATTTAAACTTCTGCTGGAGTGATTGATCTTTGATTCAGGCTGCGAAAATTTAAGCAAAGACCTCTAATCCCCAGATGGGGAGTCGGGGAGGAGGCATGGCACTGGGAATTCTTTCCCTTGAAACTACGCTCCCTTGTGGACCCTGGAAGAGAACACATTCCCTCACTACTCACCCCCCTCAAGTAAACCCCAATGTCTGTTGTTTTCTTCTTTGTGTTTGTAAGTTCTTATCATTTAGCTCCCACTTATAAGTAAGAATATACTGTATTTCATTTTCTGTTCCTGCATTAGCTTGCTAAGGATAATAGTTTTCCAGCTCCTCCCATATACCTGCAAAAGACATGATCTCATTTCTTACGGCTGCATAGTGTTCCATGGTGTATATATGCCACATTTTCCTTATCCAGTCTGTCACTGATGGACATTTAGGTCAATTCCATGTCTTTGCTATTGTGAATAGTGCAATGAACATTTGCATGCATGTGTCTTTATGGTAGAATGATTTGTATTCCTCTGGGTATATACTCAGTAATGGGATTGCTCGGTCTAATGGTAATTCTGCTTTTAGCTCTTTGAGGAATCACCATACTGCTTTCCACAATGGTTGAACTAATTTACACTCCCACCAACAGTGTATAAGGGGTCTCTTTTCTCTGCCAGCATCTATTTTTTTAAATTTTTTAATAATAGCTATTCTAACTGGTGTGAGATTGTACCTTATTATGATTTTGATTTGCATTTCTCTAATGATCAGTGATATTAAGCTTTTTTTCATATGCTTGTTGGCTGCATGCATGTCATCTTTTGAGAAGTGTCTGTTCATGTCCTTTGACCACTTTTTAATGGGGTTGTTTTTCCCTTGTGAATTTTTTTAAGTTCCTTGTAGATGGTGAATATTAGACCTTTGTTGGATGTGTAGTTGGCAAAAATTTTCTCTATTCTCTAGGTTGTCTATTTTGTTGATAGTTTCTTTTGCTATGCGAAAGATCCTATCTCATCAATTTTTGTTTTTGTTGTGATTGCTTTTGACGTTAATCATGAAATCTTTGTGCATTCCTATGTCCGGGATGGTATTGCTTAGGTTGTCTTCCACGGTTTTTATAGTTCAGGATTTTGAGGTTGGGATTGGAACCCAGCCCTGTGTGAATCCCAGTCCCCTGATGCTTGTTCATCTCTCTCTCTTGAGTTAATTGTATTCTGTAAGAGGACTGAGTGTTGAGCAAAGGGGAGTTGAGAGACACTGGTAATGAAGACAGTTGAGGTAGTAATCATAGCATTTTCTATGAGAGAGCATTTGAGAGACACTCACAGCATTTGAGAGACACTGGTAATAAGGACAGTTGAGGTAGTAATCTTAGCATTTGCTTAGTGGCATAGGCATTACAGGAGCCTTTCTTTGTGTATATTATCTTAGTTCCCACCACACCCCTGGAACATGTCTTTTTCAACCTTTAAGTCATGCTAATGCGATGATTCACCTTAGAGTCACTACTAAGTGCAGACAAACCAAGGACACTGCTGAACCATCAATTGCAATTGCCCAAGACCCAGGTACCACAACACACATCTTTCATTCCTGACCTGCTTCTGCTTGATAATAGTCCCCCAGTCCCAACATCAAAGAATATTGTCTTTCACTTTCAACTCTACTTTTGTCTTTTCAATTTGTTAATTGCTATTGTTCATCCCAGCTGGACACATGATGCCCAGACTTCGGCTGCTCTTATTTGGCTGCAGTTATTTGGCTGATCTGGTAGGATAACCTATCCAGAACAAAACTAAATTGGAAGGTCAGTTCGGCTGGAAAGTTGTCAGGGAGGAAATCCTACCCAGACTCTGCTTAAATTAGGAGATCAGTGGGGCCATTTCCTGGAGTGCCAATAATTCAAAGCATCAAAATCCCCTTGTGGTCTAAACTATACCTGGAAATATAAAAACATGGAGAAAGATGCTATTTCCATAACTCCGCTCAGGGAGAGTACTGTGCATCATGTCAGAAAAGCACAAATAAGCTGCTTTGGAAGGGAGAGTGACAAGGCACCCAAGGTAAATTATTGAGTAGCAATAGCTGGCAGGAGCTAAATTGCTGAGGAACAGAGGGAAGATAGGAATTGGTGGCCAGTAGCCCAGGTGCTCTTTCCCCTCTTAGTCTTGTACGTCTCCTGTAGATAATGTTGAACAGATATTTAAACAAAACAAAGGCACCTGCTTCAGGACTACCAAAACGTTATCCTGCTATGTCGCCGGTATGTCTCATTCTGATTCTGACTCCACCAGCCTCAGAACCTAGATGCTAGAACAAAGCTCCTTGGCTAATACTCACGCACCAGCTCCTTTCTACTCCTGTGAAGTGGGTTTGGATAGATGTAGGTGTCATCATCATCATCATCATCACATTTTCAGATAAGGATCTCTGAAAATGAAATAACCAAGGCCATTTATCGAGGAAGAAGCAATGGATTCTAAAACTACAACGTGATCCCTACATGGCAGTACACTCTGAAAGGAAAACCAATACTATTTTAAAAATCTAACGATGGCCATAGAAGACTGGAGCTGATCTTGTATGTTTCCTGTCAGAGGGTTCTTCTGCAACTTTTCTTAGTATGCTAGGAATATATATTTCTTAAAAGTATCCTGACATGTCCAGAGAAAGCAAATACTACTAGTATTTGCCTCTTGTTCTAGAATGTGTTCTCAGAAAATGTTAATAAACACATATATGTCTTTAGTGACCACATTTTTTAAATATTTATGTTAGGTTCAGGGGTACAAGTGCAGGTTTTCTGCATAGGTAAATTACATGTCACAGGGGATTAGTGTACAGATTATTTAATCACTCAGGTAATAAGTATAGTACATGATAGGTAGTTTTTCAGTCCTCTCCCTCCTCCCTCCTTCCACCCTCAAATAAACCCTGATATCTATTGTTCCTTACTTTGCATCCATATGTACTCACTCTTTAGCTCCCACTTGTAAGTGAGAACATACGGTATTTGGTTCTGTTCCTGCGTTAGTTTGCTTAGAATTATGGCCTCCAGATCATTCATGTTGGTGACCATATTTAAAGGCTGCTTTTATGTTCTTTCACATTAAGGAACACTATCATGCCTCCAGCTGACCAAGAGTTGCGTCTTCCTTGTCCAGGGACACTTCCATGAAAGTTCCTGAATTGTTCTTTTGCTTAGGACTTTATAAGTTCCTTAAAAGTTCATGGGAGAGGAGGTCAAGACCACCTAGGAAAGAAACCATACATATCAAAAGTGAACTGAAGATTGAATATATTTTTTAAAATTCAAACCATCTAAAGGCATGAGTGTGGTATGAGGGCTCCCATCTCTTTTCAGTAGGGCATTCTTGAAATCCTAAATCAGAAGTGGTTTAGGAGTGGTGACATCCAATTATATTCTAGAGATCTTCCTTCATCCTGACTTAGTGTTTCGTAACAGAATTATTCACTTCTCCAGTCCAAGCTGTTTTTTTTTTCCAAATCTTAACATCTGTTTTCTATGTGGTTGATAAAAGGTTAGAATTCAAGGCAGACATATTTTCTGCCTTAACCACCCATAATTTAACCACTATACAGTGATTTTTCTTACTATTTTTCTGTTTCTAAATACTACTACACATGATTTTTCTGAGACTTCTCTTTGTGACCCCCACCATGCTAGGAAGGTAGATTTATTTACAGAGCTCTGGTACTTAAGGGAGAAAAAAATTATCTCCAGGACTCTTTCCTGTCTGGAAGACCCTTCTTCAGCCACTCTCATATCCTTTCTCCTTGGCTGCATCTCATCCATTACCTGGGACTCCTCCACTGCCAGGTCCTGAGGCAGTGTTCCGGGTCCTTCTCCAGGAGTACTGCTTCTGGTCATTAGCTGACTGCTGCTCACTGGATGGCTATGTGAAGAGTCTCTCTAGACTGCAGGGTTGGCTGGAAAGTCATGGACCCATTGAAGGCAATGTGAACTCACTGTCTTGTGTTTCTGAACATGAGAGCAAGGCACATCTGGCTCTGGTAGAACTGGAGGGAACAGATATCTCTCCTTGTTTATCCGTTTAAAGTTAATGAAGAGTAATAGTCTGGGAAAGAATACTGAAAAAAAAAGAAAAGAAAGGAAAAGAAGAAAAAAGTGAGGAGGAAGCCAGAAAAGAGGAGCCAGATCTTCTACTCTTGCTTCAACCATATCTGATCCATCATGATCTTTTCTGGGTACTGGAGTTCTGAACGAGATCTCCACTGACCAAAGGAGACTGCTATGAAGATAAAAAACTGAAGGTCACTTATCTTGTCCAGTTCCTTCATTACAAAAGATGGGTAAAATGTGTTATAGGAAGGCTATTAATAACTAGGGAATATTAGAAATATCATATATTATCTTTTCCCTTTATTGATAGACTGTGGGGTGTAATGCTGATCTGCTACTGTTAGATACATTGAGGTCAGATATTATCTGCACCCATACAGTCTTTCCAGAAAATATTATTCCCATCCTTTGGCAGGGGTGCTCAGTCCACTCGAGACAGATAAGAAGCATTCTTTGGGAATAATAGAGTCTTCTCCCTTAGAAGTGTTTCATGTATTGCAGAGTTGCTGCCATATGGTTCTGATAAAGTTTCTGCCAAAATTCCCGTGGTTCTCACAAGAGCTCCTACCTCCTCTGTTCTTTTAATCTCCTGCTGCGGGTGGCAGACATGGGAGAGACAGGCAAGCTGCAAAGGAAAGTCGATGAAATAAAATTAAAGCCCTACAATCGTGTTCCTGTCAATGTTGATGGGGCCCCCCCTCTTGGTTTGCTCACAGAGGTGGGTGTGAGATCCTACAGGACGGTCTGGAAGACATCCAATGGAAGGCAGTTTATCTTGCCCAGAAGCTGGAGGAAAAGCAGAAGGCAAGTGTTGTCTCTTAGAAGACCTGGGCTGGGGGTTGGGAGGGCAGATGGTGAGGGTTTAAGGAGAATAAGTCATTAGGGATTTTTACTTCATAGAGAAAAGAGAATGGTACCTAGAGGCTAGTCTGAATTTGTAAAACAACGTCACAACAGAAAGAGGCCACGTTTAGAAAGACTACCACTCCTGATTATGTGCTCTGGCAGGCAGGGGAGAAACAGTCTTAGTGCCCGTGTGAGAACTGGAACTGGTTTCTTTCCTTCTTTACATGATTGTTCTGAGTCCCTTCTGTTTCTTGGTGAGCTGTACTGTAGTCTCTCTCCCAACTCCCCGCCCTAAATTCTATGTACTTAAGTCATTGACAACTTTTTTCTTTAGAAAATTGCAAATTTCTCTTGAAGGTAAATGGCAGCGTTACAAGATACAGTCGTAGAGTCTGTAGTTGTGGAACATATGTCCTGCCTGCTAATTTCTGACTGCACATTTTGAAATAGATTCTTTGAAATTAATGACCAATTATTAGCTCTGACGTGGTGCTTGCTAAGTTGGATGTGGATTCATTTTGTAAACCTTATGTGTGCATTTGTGTTTTCTGTTTAGCAACTACTTACATGGATCACCTGCTTTTGTTTTGCTATGACTGTTTGAGGTAGGTAAGGCAAAAAGAGAATTTTGCCCCCTGAAATTCATTCCAAAAATTGTACTGAAGGAGTGAAATCTCTAGGTAGGTCTTGCTGAGTTTGGCAAGCCCAAAGGGGCTTATATTTCTGATGTAATGTCACTTATTTACCAACTGTCCTGTTGTCTGACTCATCTAGAGGAGATTTAGAACACATGTTGGAGAGCAGTGAGGTAAAATAAAGATCACTCAGGAATAGCATCCTCACTGGTCCTCATTCTAGCCCAGGTCCATTTATGCAAGTTCCTTGGGTGATCCTTCCCCTCCTTTGTAAATGTTTACCTCTCATGTTGCAGGTGGGCACAGGGCTTCTGCTTCATTTGACTGAGACAGCGAATGGATTTCACTCCCCCATTTCCCTCTCCCTCTACCCTATTTGAATTGTCTCTGCATGCTTGAAGATGAGGTAATTAAATATATCTTTGAAGGATATAGAAAACAACACCTCCCTCCTCCTTGCCTTCTTCTGGGGAGTGCAATCCGGTAAACTACCAGGTTGTCTTGTCAAATGAGTTATTGTTTTTCAAAATGTAGCCTGAATGGCATCCTTTATAATTAAGGCTTCTGGCTTTCAGTTTAAAGTGATATTTGCCAGTAAAAGCCTGCCAAAAAATAAATAAATAAAAGCAGGCTTACCGTTAAATATTGATTTAAGCTTGGAAACTGGCTGCAAATTTTGTTATACTAGTCTTGATCTCCACGGCCTCTGGGCATCTGTTTCAATTTGGTCAAATTGAAATGGGGAGGGACAGTGCCAGGCTAACAGCAAGGTGATCCAATATAGTAGGATGAGTTGTATTTGATGAAAAAGAGCCAGCAAAGTCATCTACAGGTCCTGGGGATAGGTGAACTGGGCTCAGATAAAATAAAAGCTGATGGGCATCTTAACCTATCCCTTGGGCTGACCCGAGCCAGTGATTATATTTTTGAAATGTAGAAAAACGTTGGGTTATCTTTAGAGGATGGAATTTTTTTTTCTGCCTTTCTGTGTATCCTGTTATATATAAGCTTTTCCTCCAACTGGTTTGGATGGGCATTTTTCCTTATGATCCTTCCACAGTACTAGTGGGGATGTTAAAAAGCCCAAATGCAAAACATTTTCCTAGGAATCACATTTCTCAATCCCTACTTTGAGTTTTTTTTTTCCTATGTTAGGAAAAGGGTAAGGTTCTCAGAAGAGTTTTCTCTTCCTGAGTGCAGACGTTTGAGAATTGTTCTTATCCATCTCTATCTCTCACAAGAGAAGGCAAACAGGAAGCGGGAGAGTTAAAAGTTCCTGAAGAAAAGGCCCTTGATGAAACTGAACTCTGCGGGTGCAAAATGTCTGGGATCTATTAGTTTTGGCAACCCCGGTTATTCCAGTGTCTCTTGTCATCTGTAAAGTTAACAAGGGCTGATAAGAGATCATGAGGCAGAGTACTGGTTTGTATTTCCAGACTCATAAATATTTCACAATACTATTTTCCTACACTCAGATACATTAGTTTGCCAAGTGTCCTGCTGGATGTTCATTCAGCACTAGTGTTTAACAAAAGCCCAGTTTTAGAATCAGAGGCTATGAGTGGGGTGGGGGGGCCTCAAAGTGTGCATTACTTGTTATTGTACTTGGCTTTCAAATGCACATCCTAATTTAAGTGAGAGAGTTGGTATCTGACCTCTAGAAACTGCTGCTGTCTACCTTGAAAAATATATTGTTATGTTCTATGAGCAAAAAAGCATCAATCTTAGCTACAGTCTCATATTCTTTCTCGTTCTCGAGCTCCGCCAGCGTCCCTGTGTTTCTTTGTACTTCACACCATAGACAGTAGAATCAGGCACCGAAGGGTGAATTTAATTTGGAACAAACCTCTGTCTTGATAGAACTGCCTTTACCCAGGCTCAAACACAGCAACCTGCAATTTCCTGAGGCTGTGCCTCACCTAGCGCTATCACAGGCTCTAAAGATTAAGTCCAGCCTCAGCATTTCTCATAGCTAACCCAACTACAGCAAAAAAGGGGTATAGGCACACAAGTCAGCCAAGTGGCAATGGTTTTCTCCCTGATGTAATCAAATGGAGTGCATGGATATCACTTGATTAACAGCTGCGGTATTAATTTCCCTTTTTGGTTGCTTGACTCACAGCAAGAATCATGTCAAGGCAGCAGAGAAGCAATTAAATTGATTTTAATCTTTGTCAGAGAAGATAACATGCCTCTTTCTCTTCTCATTTAAATAATTAAAGTTTCAGTAGGTATTATTTCTGGCTTTAAAGAAATTGGTATCTTAATGTAATAGAATCCTTGTAATTATGTACTTAATGGTCCTTAATAAGTTAATCATGGTTTTTCATTTAACATGTATTTTTTACTTATTAAACTTTTATTTGTTATAGTATCTTTGCTTTCAAGAAAAGGGATATCACAAAGAATGATAGATATAAAATATTTCTGTCATTTCTTATATTAATCCTTTCAGCATTTATTTTCTTCTTTCATGGCATCTAGAACTTAAATTTGAAGTAATTTTTTTACATTTCAGTTCATTTAAAAGAAGCCCACTTATTTTAATAGCAACATACTTAATTTTAATAATGATAAATTTTTGGACTTCTATGAAAACTTCTTTTAATAACAACATACTTAATTTTAATAATGAAGTTTTTAGCTTCTATGAAAACTTCCTTGTAGAATATTGTATTACTTAAATTGTACTGAGCTCCTTTAAACTTAAAATTTCATTAAGATCTTAGTGAAATATTGGAAAAACATTGCAAATGGTTTTATTCCTCTTTGATATTTGATCAGACATTATATAGTTATTTTACTATATATATCTAACATAGTTATTTTACTACATACGTTTACTATATTTACTATGTACATCTCACCCCAACATTGTGAGAAGCATTTCAGAGAAAAGGAAATAGGGACAAAATTCATCACAGCCTTCCTCATTAGATGCTGGATTTTAGCTGTAGTGCATATGTAGCCTACGTAATGCTGAGCATTACATAATTTAACTATATAAACCCCAGTTTCTACCAATGAGGGGAGTGACTTGTGTAACAGCGGAAGTGTTATCCTGGAGAAAGCCTACTTCTTAATTCAGATTTCTATCAAGAAATGAGCTTTTCACCAAAAGGTTTGAAAACTGCTTCCTTTTCAGTATGCTGAATACTGACTAAGAGGAGAGAGCACACGTTACATGGAGACCATGGGCCCTGTACGAGAGACATTGAGAGTAGAGAGAAGCAAAGCCAGCATCCTAGAGCCAGTCCCTTTATCCAGGGTCTTAGAGGGATACAGTCTTCTATAGAAATTAAAGGCTGAATTCTTCAATAAGTATTTTGAGAAGAGAGCCACTATAAGCTTATATACTGTGAATTGCAAAATGTTATTCCCTCTGGGTGGACAGGTTTTAAAAAGGCATTTTTTTTCTCCTGGCATGGCTAACAGAGGGAAGGCTGGGTTTCAATCCCTTCTTTCCCTCCTCTTGCCCAGTGCTTCTTTATGTCCACAACCTGCACAACTGTATGTGGTTTGCAAACATGCATAAGCAAAATCTGAGAGCTTCTGAAACAAACTCTGAATCAAAGAGGAGCACACAAATGCAGATGGCAGAGGAGGTGAGCAGCATGGACAGACAGAAGCATCACAGAGACTGTAAGAAAAATGCTCCAGACTAGCTCATAGTAGAACCTCCTGGTCACACTGATTAATAATTATCACCAGCTCTTTAGGATTTGGAAACTTGGAAACACATTGTATGTTCTTCCTAGTTAGTTATAGAGTATGTGTATGTACTTCTTTCTCTTGAAAAATATTTATTTCTAAAGAACTGACATGTGAAATTATATGTTTATCATGTATAACTCAATATTTTGAAGTACAGTCCTGTGTCACGGGGATATGTTCTGAGAAATCCATCAATTTTGTCATTGTATGAATATGATAGAAATACTTACAAAAACCTAGATGATAAAAATTACTACACACCTAGGCTACATAATGTAACCTATGGCTCCTAGGCTATAAACCTGTAAAACATGTTACTGTACTGAATACTATAGGCAATTGTCACACACTGGTAAATATCTGTGTATCAACACATATCTAAACATAGAAGATACAGTAAAAATATAGTATTACAATCTTATGAGACTGCTGTTGTATATGCAGTCTATCATTAATAAAACATTGTTATATGGTGCATGACTGTATATATGCATTGTGGAATGGTTAAATCTAGTGAAATAACAAATGTGTTACCCCACATAGTTATTATTTTTGAGGTGAGAAAACAATATCCACTCTCTTAGCATTTTTCAAGAATATAGTATGTTGTCATTAACTATAGTCACCATGCTGAATGATAGATGTCTGTAAGTAATTTCTCCTAAGTGTGATTATGTACACTTTGACTAACATCTTTCTAACACCACCCCACAAACACCCCATAATAAAGCCTCTTGTGGCCAGGCACAGTGACTCACGCCTGTAATCCCAGCACTTTGGGAGGCTGAGGTGGGCAGATCATGAGGTTAGGAGATTGAGACCATCTTGGCCAACATGGTGAAACCCTGTCTCTACTAAAATACAAGAAACTAGCCAGGTGTGGTAGTGCACACCTGTAATCCCAGATACTCGAGAGTCTGAGGCAGCAGAATCACTTGAACCTGGAAGATGGAGGTTGCAGTGAGCGGAGATCATGCCACTGCATTCCAGCCTGGGGACAGAGCAAGACTCCAACTCAAAATAAATAAAATAAATAAATACAGCTGCTTGTAACCACCATTTTACTTCTTATCCTTGGAGAATGGCCTTCTTTGTCTCTCCTTTTGTCTCTCCTTACAGTTTTTGACTTAATTTCTATGTTGCTTGATATTAATGTAAGTATGCTATGACTTTTGCTCCCTTTTAGTTTCTACTTGCATAGAATGTATTTTTATGTTCCTTCATTTTCAGTCTGTGTGTCTTTACAGGTAAAGTGAATCTCTTGTAGGCAGCAGATAGTTGGGTTGTCTCTCTCTTTTTTTTTAATCCATTCAGCTACTCTATATATTTTGATTAGAGAACTTTATCTTTTTACATCCAACGTATTATTAGTAGATAAGGACTTACTACTGACATTTTGTTTATTGCCTTTTCATTGTTTGGTAGATCGTTTTGTGTGGTTCTTACTACAGGGTGTCTCTTCAGTCATTCTCAATCTTGATGCCCTTGGTTCCTACCTCACTGTTAGCATTGAGGGTGTTAGAGTGCAGAGTATCAAAACCAGCATTCATCAGAAAGAGAGGATATTTACACAAACATTAAGGCATGGGAGAGAGTCAGTGGGGTGGGGGTGGAAAAGAAAGCACATTCGAGGCTGCAGAAATCATTGAAGCAAGAGAATGGAGGTGAATATGAGCATGGGTTCTTTTTTAGAGGTTGAATTATCAGCCAATTACAGGTGGCAAAATCTTCAAACATATCCAAATAAGGCAAATGCTGAGCTGTAACTAATCAAGCTACTTATGTACATCACTTCCTATTAATACTGCCTGCCCACATTGCTGCATGGAGCTTTCTGTACCTTTACTAGTTTAGGGTGCTGCCCAATTCATAAATCATTTCTTTTCTCAAATAAACTCTGCTAACTAGAGAGATCCAAGATGGCCAATTAGCAACAGCTCAGGAATGTAGCTCCCAGTGAAAGTGCAGAGAACGAGTGGACGCCGCACTTTTCAACGAATTTTTATTGCCCACAGACCAGTAGATTCCCGGCAGAGGAGCCACACGGGTTGCCAGCGCAACTCTTTTGGCCGGCGCGGCTCTTTTGCCGGCACCCAGCATGGCGCTTCCCGGTGCGGAGTATACAGGACGGACGGGCTCGGCCGGTCCCATCCCCACAAGGAAAACAGCAATTGGAAGCGCTGAGGACTGAGAGTTTCACAGCCAGCACAGCGAACCCGGGAAGGTCCGGCTCTGAGGAGAAGGGGCGTCCACCAAAGGAAAACTAAGAAACTGAAAAACTTCATCACCGGG